>JARHVA010001257.1:2662500-2672500 GCA_037957365.1 Torreya grandis
GGTGCATAGTCCTAAAACATAAATTCCCTAATGAAGGAGTTAAATGTCATCAAGCACCTTTCCTTTTATTATAACCATATATAGAGGTACTTTTACTCTTATGACTTATATAATATAATATTATTGATTGGACCCTCTCCCTCCTCTTTCACTTCCTTTACTTTGTCTATATGTGAATGGCGATGGGGAGCCTACCAATTCATAGATAAAAGATGAGACTAGATGATTGTACCTATTCACTCCTTTCTCTAAATAGGTTAGAATTCCCCCTCTCCTTTCAAGATATGCCTTAGGTATTTAATTAGGTATTCAATTTCATATCAATTATTGAAGATATGGTCAAGTAAGATATATATAGTTAGGATTAGATATAGGTATTCAAGATTAATGTATGGCTTGGGTATTTTAATAGGTAATAAATACTCAAGTAAGTATGAAAATAAGGATATTTAGGTAGGGCATACTCATGTAAAATAAGGTAGGAAGGTCCCCTATTCCTATTTTATATTTTGATATACTATATTGAGGAGTATATAATACTTAAGAGTATGAAAAGGTCCCAATTTGGCCTTTAGGGCCCACTAGGCCATGCCCAATCTCTAAGTGGTTCACCCTCAATACACTAGATCAAGGCATATTCCCTTAATTCCATTTATATATCAAGTTAGGTATATATTATGTTGGGTTTAGATTGAGTTATGTTGGGAAACAAATTTATCAACTACCAAAACACACTACTAGATTGGTGACCATCTATTTATCTATCAGATAATTTGGTATACTATGGATATAAAGTCAAATATGGGGTTGGGATTGGAATTCTAAACTAGTCTCTAATCACTCCTATATATAGATATATAAATTTGGATTCTTGAATCTAGGATTTGGATTATTATATGCCCAGCTCCTAATATATATATATATATATATATATATATATATATATATATGTAATTAATATAGTTTCATCACACCCTTTACTCAATTTATTACCTATTTATTTTAGTCTAGGGATATGGATACATATGCTCTCCATGGTCTGGGCATGGATCACCCCATATATATATATATATATATATATATATATATATATATATATATATATATATATATATATATATATATATATATATATATATATATATATATATATATATATATATATATATATATATATATATATATATATATATATATATATATATATATATTCAAATCTCACTAGACAATAAGATGATATCTTTGAGTTCCTTATTTAAGTGAAAGAGGAGATAAATGAGAGTTTATTTGGGCCTTATTTCAGTGAGTAAAATTTGGAATTGAAAAATAAACTAATCAAGAACAAGTGAGAAGCTATTTCACCAACCATAAAGGTATTAGAGGAAGTGGTTAAAGATGAGGAAAGATAAGGAGCGAGTGAGTAGAGATGATAAGGTAAAATGAGTGAGCCATTAAGAATGATGAGGTATGATGAGGTTCAATGAGGGAGTGATTAGGGAGGATGAGGGAGTGAATATGGATGATGAGGGATGGTGAGGGTCAATGATGAAGTGATTAAAAGAGAATATAGAGTGATTAAGGATGATGAAGTAGTGATTAAGGATGATGAGGGATGGTGAGGGTTAATGAGGTAGTGATTAAGGATGATGAGGGAGTGATTAGGTATGATGAGGGATGGTAAGGGTAAATGAGGGAGTTATAAGGGATGATGAGGGAGTGATTATGGATGATTAGGGATGGTGAAGTTAAATGAGTGAATGAATAGAGATGATGAGGGATGGTGAGTTTTAATAATGGATTGATTGGGGATGATGAAGGATGAGGAGGGTGTGATTAGGGATGTTAAGGGATGATGAAATAGTGATTAGGGATGATTATAGATGATAAATGAATGATTATGTATGGTGAGGGATAGTGAGGGTTAATGAGGGAGTGATTAGGGATGATGAATTATTGATTATAGATGATGATGGATTGGAGGGTCAATGAGGGAATGATTATGAATAATGAGGAATGAGGAGAGAGTGGTTAGGGGTGATGAGGGATGAGAAAAAAATGACTAAGGATGAAAGAGGGATGATGAGAAAGTGAAATTAACAAAAAGTGTTCATTTTATGTGTTAAGGTAATAAATTTTACCTATGCTTCCCCAATCACACCACTTTGGCTTGAGCTCAAAGTGAGTAGTTTTTAAACTTTAATTTTGACAAAACTAAAACTCTAAAAAATGCTAGGAAGTAATCTGAAAGGCATAAAAAATTAAAAAATGACTATGTGTTTACAAAAAAATGGACATAAATTGTAAACATTATGCCCTAAAATACCTATGTTTAATATTGAGACCCTAAAAATGCCTAAGTACTGACCAGATTAAATTTTTAAAAACTATTGTCCACATTGTAGGGCATGTAACTATGAGACCAAATCTATTTTATAAAAAGTGACCCTAATTTATTTTATTTACTAAAATACATTTAAATTATAAGTTTAAATTGTAAAATATAAATGTAAACTTATAATTATCATTTATTTTAGTAAACAATCTAACCCTTCGAATATATCTTTTGTGATTTTTTGTGTAATGTGAATAAAATGTGTATGCAGTATTTTCACTAAAAAATAATGCATATGAATTATGGAAATTAAATGTATACCTAGTGTATATAACATGTATTAATTACATAAATTTACATGAAATTATCCCACAATTCTATGTACTTACACCTGATTGATCCTTTTGTTTTGAGTAATCCAAGGTTTTTAGTACATTTTCACAACTACTTCCATGTCTTCAAGTTTGGTTGTAATTTTTTGGGTTTGGTAAAAATTATGGTAATTTTTGGTATATATATCCTTGTGATATATTACTTTATGGGATACCATATAAAAATATTTGTGCCTCTACCACCTATTGAATGATAATTTCTAAAATTGAGGACACACCTCTATACTCGAAAAAATTTGTGGGCTAATAATTTATTTTTGTATAGGAGTCTATAATACCTTTACTCTATATTATATTTAATGTGATAATTAAAGGTTTCTCATCCCAATGTTTTAGATTAAGGTAAAAACAAGTTTTGAAGGGGCCCCGAAACCCTATAACAAAATAAAAAAAGATAAAACGTTGACATACACTAGGAGAAGCACTCTTGAAGCCTACTAAAAAGTAGCAACACCCTAAGGTAATACTAGGACAACATAAATGTCCATTTTAAATATATCCCCTAGTTTCCAAGTAATGATTTAATAACTATTTTTTAGGGGTAAAATCTAGAATCATTGCCTGCCTTCCATCAGCAATATTCTGCTTACTTTCTAGCTCTCTGGTTTTCTTCACAGATATTCTTCCAGGTTTGTCCAGAGAACCAACATCCGATTTCACCTTTAAAAGCCACTCATTTCTTTTTTTAGATTTATCCAGAGTGGAAGTCAAATGTTTCACCTTCGTTTGCTGATCTTTTTTGCTGCTTCTGGTTTCTACTCCTTTGGTATTGGTCCTTTTTTTAGCCCTTTTCCTTTGGTTTAGAAAATGCTTTAAGTTTTATCCATTATCGTTCACAGGAAGATCATCCAAAGGGAAGTCATTATCAACCTGAATCTCCCTGAACTAAGAAACAAGAAAATCTCTCTTCTAATTTATTTCCAACTTTAACCAAGATTTCTCCTTCCTCTAACACTGATTTGCCATCAACATCTCTCCCTCAATCCTCTACCCTTTGGTAGAGTATGATTTGCTTTGATAAATCTGTCAAATCATCTATTCCTTGTGTAGGTATTATGGTTTCTGATTACAGTCCATTACCTTCTGTCTCAAAATTTTCTTTCTAAAAAATCTCTGTTTCTCATCCCAATGTTGTAATAGGTATTTTAATTTTTATTTATCATATATAATGTCTCATGGTATCTATTACAACCATCGAGTTGGCTACTAGAAAACACATCTATTTTTTAAAGATAACTTTGTTTACTATTACAAAGAATATTATTGTTAAATGAAGAGGATAACTCAAGATAAGATAGGGCAAGCATTTTACCACACATATATTATTATTCAATGGTTTATAATTTGGAAAACAAGAGTTCTAATTAATTTCCACTAGCTCACATTAGGTAAAACTAAATAAGCATTAGATTAATGTTAGACATACATGTAAAGAGTTTTCAATTCATTATTAACCTCATGATATTCAAAGAGTTAAACATAAAAATCAAATGTCCAAAATTATCATAAAAAAACTACGAAGTTAATTCTACAATTAGTATTTCTCACATTTCCTTATGGATAAATAAATAATCCATAACCATTAGATTAAACACAAGGTAATTTTTATTTTCCAAGAGATATACTGTTAACTGCGATTGAAGGTGGATCAAAAATGGCATAGAGATGCCTATAGTAGGACATGCATACTGATTACAAAAGTGATAAATCCCTTGTTTTGTATAATTAAATTAGTCATAACATAATTCTAGATAACTATTAGAATTTTATGTTTCATAATTGTCTCAAGAATGATAATAAATTAATTATAATAACCACTAATAATTCAAATAACATTACCATAACTATTTAAAAAGTTTAAATTTAAAACATCATTAAATTTGGAGGATTTAAATATTAATGTGACTTAAATAAAGAAATAATATTATACATTATACTAGTATCCTCTTATTTTGTGATAATAAAACCAAAATGATCAAGGATCTCCATCTCACTTCTGGCACTAGTCACTATCACAAATGAAGACAACTTAATCTCAAGGGAGAATAATAAAGGAAAAAATAATAACTCATCTAAAACCAAGCTTATAAGTGTTGGAGAGTTTTCAATGATGTGATAGTGATGTCATGGAGGTGTCAAAGTGAGTGGATGAAGTACCTTGGAAGTCTAAGTGATAATGACAAAGTGTGTAATGTGTTTGTCCTAGTATGATTGAAGGAGGCTTGGTTGATATTTAGTTTTGGCATGGTTAAAGATGTTCAAGGATGATTATGGACTATTGATAATGTGAAAGGGGTAATATAATAAGTTTTATATGCTTTGAGTTCTTGTGTGCATAAGTGAAATTAATCTAGTAGTCCATAGTTTTTATCTAGATAGTTTGGTTCTAGTGGCAGAAAATCTAAGTAGGTAGTTTGTTGATGTCACCATTACCACATGTGGATGAGTCAAGGGGAGTTGGTCATATGGTTATGTTAATTTTTTTCCTAGATATTATTTGATAAATATCAGGTCATATGACTAAGTGTATTAAAATATATGAAAGTTCAAAGTTGGGTTCCTAGGTAGTTTGACAGTGTTTTCCCATACTTAGCCAAATTTGCATGAGGGAAGAAAGATATGAGTAAGCAATTTGGTGATGGAATATTTTTCACGTGTGATGGTGAAAGGATATGTTTATTAGGCTTTTTTAGTTTTTTTCCTAGTTGGTTTGTGCTAATTTTTATATCATGCAATGAAGCACATCAAAAGATATGCATGTGTAAAGTTAGCTTTTCAAGTAGAAGTTTCAGGCAAGTTCTTGAAAGATGCAGTGTTTGAGTTGTTTGAGCATATGAAAGAGTGATAAAAGTTTAATTTTATAATTTTAATATGTATAAAGCTACATATGGAGTGGATATATGCAATTGAGAGTGGTCATATGTTCTTGTTTTGCTTGATGAAGTGTTAAATGGGTGAATAAGTCTCCATAAGACCTATAAGAGCTACAAGGGACTTTTTAAAAGGTGTAGCTACTGAAGGGTAACCCATGGGTGCTATGGATTAATTATGGGGATGGTCTCGAGATATTTCATGATGAGATATATGCCTTAAGGGTTAAGGCATGCATATTGGATGACCAAGATGATGATGATGATAATGAATGTTCTATAAATAGTGAAACCAAATGTGTTGGTTTATAGATGTGTGAGAGGTTTGAGAGAGGATTATGAGTGTGGAGCCAAATGTGTTAGTTTATATAATATTGAGGACTAGTAGAGAGTGAATAAGATTAGACATTCTTGTCTAATCACATTTCAAAAGGCCCTTGTAACTACTTAAAGGTCTTTCCTTTGTTACATTTAAATATTATAATTTAAATGGTCATAGTTAAACTTCGAACACCATTTCCTCATATCGTGTCCTCAAAGCTTAGATAAATCATGCACCATTGATCTTGTTCAATGTTTAACACATAGTGTTCCAATTCCTAAATGTTAAACCTCTAAAAGTTGACCTCATCTCATGCAATCTATAAACTTTAACCTCATACACTTTTTGATCTTTTTGAGATTGTCCTCACTTTAGAAATGTTAGACAAATGTCATTTTGACCTCTTTAATTTAATACACACAATTTATCTTGATAAATATGAACACATATTCACCATTAATCATTGGAAGAATCTTGATATTTATCTTTGCTCAATATTAAGCATCGAACACTTGGCACCATCTTGTTACATTCTAACATTTTAAAATAAACATGTTATATCGATCCTTTTATAAGGATCTCAATCTTTAAATTTTTTAACCAACAAACACTTTGACCTATTTTAACTTAATACACACCATATATATATATTTACAAACTCCTATAAACCATTAGATCTCCATCTGGTCTAGATATTTAACATCATGCAAAAATGACTAAGTATGGGGACCATTGCTTATTTGCTTGGAAGACCAACTTTGGACCTCAATAAATTTTCCTATTCTTAGATGCATGATCTAAAATTTTAACAATATGATTTCCTCACATAGGAAAATCAATTAATGTGTCAAAAGTCTCTTAAAATCTTTGCATAGATAATTCAGTATCATCATCATCTTGGTCATTCAATATGCATGCCTTAATCCTTAAGGCATCTATCTCATCACGACACAACTCAATACTATCCACATAGGTTGGCCAAAGCACCCATGGGTCATCCTTAAGCAACTATACCTTTCAAAAAGGCTCTTGTAGCTCTTATAGGTCTCATAGAGACCTATTCACCCATTTAGCACTTCATTGAGCAAAATAAGAACATATGACCACTCTCAATTACATATTTCCACTCCATATGTACATTTAGACATCCTCAAAAGATCAAATTAAACTTTGACCACTTCTGAATATGGTCAAACAACTCAAAAACTACACCTTTTAAAAACTTGCTGGAAAGACGTAGCTTCTTAAGGGTGTCCCATGGGTGCTATGGTTGACCTAAGTGGATGGTATTAAGATGTGTCTTGATGAGATAAATTCCTTAAGGGTTAATTCATGACTATTAGTTGCCTAAGATGATGATGATAATGAATTCTCTATAAATAGTGAGACCAAATGTGTTGGTTTCTAGACTTGTGAGAAATTTCAAAGAGGCTTGTGAATGTAGAGCTAAATGAAGGCAAAAACCATTGAAATAGAAGGTACATGTTAGTGAGGACCATAAAATAGAAAAAAGGATTATACATGTTTGTCTAATCAAGGTGATGAAGGTGAGCACATAGGTCATTGGACCTAATAAGCCTAGAAGAGGCAAAATGAGTGAGTATGCTCAAGAGGTTATTTGAGAGAGTGTGTATGGTGAGTGAAGGAAAGATGAAGGTTGTGTATGCCTAGTGGATGGGTTGAAGGGTAGATCAGGTTGATGATGGTGTGCATGACCTATTGGTCATATTTTTGATGTCATAAGAGTGCTCTTGTAAATTTGAAGATTAAGTGTTAGTAAAGAGTTGAAGAGTGGGGTTAGTTTGGATATATAATGTGTCCTAATTGATATTCAGGTGTTGGTTCGAGTATATAATGTGATTTGGCCAACATGGAGTGTTGTGGTGATAGAGTTTTTTCTAAGAAGGTGAAGAGTGATAATCAAAGTTCCATCATCAAGTGTTGAAGACATCAGTTCAAAGGTGGAGGTGTTCATATATATTGTTGTGGTAGATTAACATTTAAGGGGTTTAATCCTCCTTATAAGGTGAAACTTGATAAAGGTATAGTTCTTTTGGAAGCTCAGCTAGACAAGTGTAGTATATCCTTGTGGGATTTTAGTCTCACTAAAATAAGGGATGATAGTTTCTTGATCAGTTAAAACCAGTCTAAATTAGTTCTTGTTATTATATGATAGTAGTCCAATTATAGGTTCTAGTGGCACACTATGCACTAAAGATCAAATAAGATCAATAGTGTGTGATTGATCTAAATGTGAGGACATGGTGTTCAAGTTTTAACTATGATTGTTTGAATTCAAATATTTGAATTTAATAAAGGAAACACTAGTGTCTAGTTTTTAGGCCAAATCTTTAGATCTATGTAAAATTTTCTCATGGTTTAAAAAGATAACTTGTATAGAACTCCAAATTGCATGAAATATAAATTTGAATATCTAAAAGTGTGTAAAATCATAGTTATGAAGGCTCAAAGTTGAATATGTTTTTGTATATGTTTTGCAAGTGACCTAAGAAGGATGTTTGAGTTTTTTTAATATGATTTCAATATCTCTTGATGAATTAGCTATTGAGGAGTTTTATAGACTCCATGAGGATCATCTTTGTGAATTATTAATGTTTGACCATTCATATACAATATGAATAATGCTTAAAAATTTGATTATATATTCATTCATGATGTTCCTATGTACCAAGTCAGTGTTTGAGTTGTTTGAGAATATGTATAAGTGAGCAAAGTTGAGTGTAATTATTTGAGGATGTATAAAGGGACATATAGAGTGGACATATGCAATTGAGATTGGTCTTATGTTCTTATTTTGATTGATAAAGTGATAAATGGGTGAATAGGTCTCCATGAGACATATAGGAGCTACAAGGGCCTTTTTGAAAGGTGTAGCTACTTAAAGGTGATCCATGGGTGATATGACCAACCTATGTGGATGGTATTGAGATATGACATGATGAGATAGATGCCTTAAGGGTTAAGGCATGCATTTTGGATGACTAAGATGATGATGATAATGAATTCTCTATAAATAATGAAACCAAATGTGTTGGTTCATAGATGTGTTAGATATTTGAGAGAGTCTTGTGAGTGTGGAGAAAAATAAAGGAGAGAACCTTTGAAATAAAAGCTACAAGTTAGTGAGGACAATTAGAGAGTGAAGAGGATTAGGCATGCTTGTCTAATCAAGGTGATCACATAGGTCATTGGACCTAATAAACTTATAAGAGGTAGAATGAATGAGTATGCTCAAGAGGTTATTTGAGAGAGTGTGTATGGTGAGTGAAGGCAAGATGAAGGATGTGTGTGCCTAATGGATGTGTTTAAGGGTAGAATAGGTTGATGATGGTGTGTATGACCTATTAGTCATATTTATGATGTCATAATAGTGCTCTTATAGGTTTGAAGATTGAGTGTGAGTGAAGAGTTGAAGAGTGGGGTTAGTTGGGATATGTATTGTGTCCTAATTGATATTTGTGTGTTAGTTCAATTATGTAATGTGTTTTGGCCAATAGGGAGTGTTGTGGTGATAGATTTTTTGATAATAAGGTGAAGAGTGATAATCAGAGGTCCATCATCAGGTGGTGAAGAAATCAATTCAAAGGTGGAGGTGTTCATAGGTGTTGTTGTGGAAGACCAACATCTAGGGGGTTCAATCCTCCTTGCAAGGTGAAACTTGCTAAAGGTATAGTTGTTGTGGTAGCTTAGATAGATAGGTGTAGTATCTCCTTGTGGGATTGTAGTTTCACTAAAATAAGGGATATTATTTCCTTGATTAGTTGTAGTTTGTCTAAATTGGTTATTATTATTATAGGATAGTATTTCAATTATAGGTTCCAGTGGATTTTCTCCCTCAAGAAGGTTTCCCACATATGTCATGTGTTATGTGATTGATCTTACATTGTCTCTCTTATTCATTGCTATGAATGATATGTGTGTTTCACGAATGCATGTATTGGTTGATTAAGTATTTGAAGGAATTGGAATTGAAATTGGATTATTTGGGCTCATTGATTCACCTACCCCTTAGTGATTGTACCTCTAACAATTGGTATCAGAGCAAGTCCTTTGGATGAAGCTT
>JARHVA010001257.1:2677500-2860000 GCA_037957365.1 Torreya grandis
CAGAAAATATAAATTTCAAGATCTAAGAGTGTGTATAGTCAAAGTTATGAAGGCTCATATTTGAATGTGTTTTCATAAATGTTCTACAAGTGACCTGAGAAGAATGTTTGAGTTTATTTTGAAATTGTTTCAATATATATTGATGAATTAGATATTTGGGAGTGTTTTAGAATACATCAAGGTAATTTATATTAATTATGAATGTTTCACCATTCATAAATAGTATGAATAATTGTTAATGAGTTGACTATGTATTCATTCATGATGTTTATGTGCACCAGGTCAGTGTTTAAGTTATTTGAGAATATGGAGAAGTGAGAAAAGTTTATTGTGATCATTTAAAGATGTCTAAATTGACATATAGAGTGAACATATGCAATTTATATTTTTCCTATATTATTTTTTTATTGATGAAGTGCTAAATGGGTGAATAGGTCTCCATGAGACTTATAAGAACTACAAGGGCCTTTTTGAAAGATGTAGTTGCTTAAGGGTGACCCATGGTTATTATGGATGATAAATGTGGATCGTATTGAGATGTGTTTTGATGAGATAGATGCCTTAATGGTTAATTCATGTCTATTGTATGACCAATATGATGATGATAATGAATGCTCTATAAATAGTGAAACCAAATGTGTTACTTTCTAGATTTATGAGAGATTTGAGAGAGGCTTGTGAGTGTGGAGCCAAATTAAGGTTAGAAACTTTGATATACAAGGTAAAATTTAGTGAGTAATAGTGAAGAGTGAAGATTATAAGACATTATTGTATTATTAAGGTGGTGAAGGTGATCACATTGGTCATTAGACCTAACAAGCCTAGAAGAGGCTAAATGAGTGAGTATGCTCAAGAGGTTGTTTAAGAGAGTGTGTATGGTGAGTGAAGGAAAGATGAAGGTTTTATGTGCCCAATGGATGGGTTGAAGGTTAGAGAAAGTTTATGATGGTGTGTATGACTTATTGGTCATATTTTTGATGTCATAATAGTGTTCTTGCATGTTTGAAGATTGAGTGTGAGTGAAGAGTTGAAGAGTAGGGTTAGTTGGGATATGTAATATGTTCTAATTTATATTTGTATGTTGGTTTAAGTATGTAATTTGATTTTACCAATAGGTATTGTCATGGTGAAATATTTATTGATGAGAAGTTGGAGAGTGATAATCAAAAGTCCATCATTAGGTGTTGAAGACACCAATTCAAAGGTGGAGGTATTCATAGGTGTTGTTGTGGTAGCTCAACATCTAGTGGGTTTAATCTTCCTTTCAAGGTGAAACTTGATAAAGGTCTAGTTGTTGTGACAACTCAGCTATATATGTGTAGTATCTCCTTTTGGGATTGTAGTCTCACTAAAATAAGGGATGGTAGTTCCTTGATCTATTACAACTGGTCTAAATTAGTTCTTGTTATTATAGAATAATAGCCCAATTATAGGTTCAAGTGGTTTTTATCTCCCAAGAAGGTTTCCCACATATGTCATGTGTTATGTGATTGATTTTGCATTTTATCTCTTGTTCATTGCTATGAATGATATGTATGTTTCATGAATGCATGAATTGATTGATTAAGAATTTGAAGGAGTTAGAATTAAAAGTGAATTATATGGGCTCACTAATTCACCCCCTAGTGATTGTACCTCTAATAATTGGTATCATAATAGGTCCTTTGGAGGAAGCTTAATAGCTTAAAGGAGATCCTGAGTTGGTATAAATATGGATAAATAGTTGAAGATAGACAATCAATAGTGGAAGGTTGTGATCAAGGCACCTGAAGAGTATATATGTACTTTGAATAAAAAAGCCAAAGAAGATGAGATTGATATCAATGATCTCAAGGTTTAGCTAGTAGATGCCAAGATGATTTTGTGTTCAAAAGACAAAGACATCTTATTTAACAAAGAAACTTGCTATAATAGTAGAAAAGGTGATAGTGAGGAAGAAGAAGTTGAGTTCATGAGTGCACTTGGTGAACTAAAGGAGTAGAATAAGAGGAATCATAAAATGAGGAATATATTAAAGGTCTTAAAGCACAAGTCGATTATATTAAGGGAAGTTTGCTAGGCAAGTTCAAGAAATATGAGAAGAAATATCAAGAACAAATCAAATCTATTGAAGTGAAAGCATATAGATTGAAAGGCATGGCCACCAAGGCCAAAGAGGATGAAGAGAAGATCAATATTATTGAGGATTAGTTAAGTACTATAAGTGCAAATATAATAGAAAGAGAAGATGAGTATACTCTGCTAAATATTGAACTGGAGTCATTGAATAGTTAGCATGAGCTTGTTATAGTTAAGTTAAATAAGCTTGAAAATAAGCAAGAGAAGCTTGAGTATGTCAAGTAGATTTATAGCTTTGAAAGCAATGGGAAAAGGTCTGTTATATAATCAAATGATTCAAGGTATGCTACTTTATTCCATGTTCATTGTTATACATGTAATAAGTATGGTCATAGAGCTAATTACTGTAGAAGAAATTTAGTCAAGTATGGACATTCATGGAGCCTTGGAAGAAGAGCCAATCTGTCATGAAGAAGTTATAACTCAGATTAGTCAAGAGGTATATTCAATGATATTGTTTGTTACATTTACAATAAAGTATGACATACTGCCAAATTATGCAAGAATAGTTTGAAGAAGAAAGATTCTCCTAAAATTCACTCAATGGTATTGACACCAAAGACTATGAAGGATAATAATGATCAAGGTGGACATCTTGCTATAGCAAAGAAGGAATCAAATATGAAGAAGATACATAATTTGTCTTCTATCTAGATAGAAAATTAGATCATAATCATCATCAAGAAAAAGGTATGAATACTTTTTTTTATTTCAAATATCATAAAGTTGGTCACATTTCTAGATACTACAAGAGAAGGATAAATGAGATCTCAAATATAAATAAGGTCTATGGATCTCCTAGTGTGCAATGAAGAGGTCACACATGGGTTTGGAAACCTAAGTGTATTAGGAGAGATCAATTTGAAACCAAGGATGGTTTGTTTACCATGATATACAAAAAGGAAAATCAAGAGTTTATGTTGTCAGCATTTATTAACAAATCTAAAGCAAAGAATGAAGTTTAGCATCCATTCAAAAACAATTAGATGATGAGGCAGGACTATATGGAGATATGTTTGTGCATTATTTTTATATATCTATTTATTATAGAAAATAAGCTTGAGAAGAATCTCAGTGGTCTTATCGTAAGAAGGAGTTAACTTGTTGATCATGGTTTGGATTCTTTGGTATAGAGGTGAGTTTCAAATATCTATTTGCATATTAGTTTGGGGTAGATATCAGGTGATCCTATAGGTTGAAGGCATCTCTTATAGGCTTATGTCCTAAATCTTGTTAATCATGTTTAATTCTTATTGAATAGTTATATATGCAATGGAAGTTCATAGTGTTCTGAATATGAGGTGTCTCTATATAAGTATTGACTATGATTGGAAATTATTTGAATACTTGTTGAAGATGGCATAATACTTGTTGAAGATGTCATAATCTAGGTGAAGCTTGGAGTTAGGGGGAGCTTTGTAATTGGTCAAGTCCTAGGATCAGAGGACTAAGTAGTTGAATTTGAGAAAGAAGATCAAAATCCATGGTATTATAATTCAAGGTTCCCATATTTATGAAATTTCACATCTTTGTTAAGAAATGTGTGATGGTTATCTCCAGGTGTGAGAGAAGTTTTAGAAGTGTACATTGACTAGAAGGTGCTAGATTGACCTTATTTGTTTTGAGATTCTAGGGTTTTGGGCTCTTCAAGTTATTCAATTTTTTATCAATTTAGAATCTTAATTGGCAAGTTGGTTTGTGAAGGAAGTATGTTTCAGAGGATGATCAAGGTAATGAAATTATTATTATTAGGGGGTAATATGAGAGTGATATAGATATTAATTTTTAGGTCTTGAATGTGTGCCTACTTAAAGTTGTGATCTCTACAAGTTTTAGGTAGGGCTATAAGAAGACTAGACAAGCCTTGTGAGAAGAAGAGTGTTTTTTGTTCAATTTATCGAAAAGAACAAGGCATGAGTGTTTCAAGGAGAGTTATCAGGATAGTTGAGAGCATGTGTCCTATTTGATGAGCAGTATGAATTTTTGTTGTTGGTCCTTGAGGTGGCTAGAGAGAAGAAGCTAGTAAGTTTGTATGGTGGTTCTTCATGGTATGTGAAGATCTGAAGATGCTCAAAAGGTGAAATTGATCATAAATATTAGGGGAAGTTCCTCTTATATATTTATTGATATGTTCCATCATTTTTTAGTATTTTAGTGTGTTCTTTATTCAATGGTTACAGTGCTTAGTTGAAGAGAGTGTTGGCATGGAACAAGAGGAAGTTATCAAGGCAAATAAAAAGTAGGCTCAAGGTAAGGGAGGTTTGTATAATATTTATAATATGGTCATCTTATATTAGTAGTATTTTTAGGTCCTCAATATCAGTTTTTTCCTACTTTGTCGTTGTGTCAAAGGGGGAGAAAGTTCCTATTGTGAGAGTGCTTAAAGAGAGAGAATAAAGGTGAGTTGTATATTGATGGGTGTTGACATCAATGACAAAAGGAGATATTATTGGAGAGTTGTAAATTATGTCATATTTATTTCATGAAGGTGTCCAAGTGAGTGGATGTAGTAATTAGATAGTCTAAGTGACAATAACAAAGTGTGCAATGTGTTTGTTCTAGTATACTTGAAAGAGGCTTCGTTGATCTTTAATTTTGGCATAATCAAAGATGTTTAGGTATGAGTATGGAGTATTAATCATATGCAAGGGGCAATATAAAAAAATTATATTCTTTGAGTTCTTTTGTGCATAAGTGGAATTCATCTAGTACTCCATAATTTTCATCTAGATAGTTTGGGTCTAGTGGCAGAAAATCTGAGTACATAGTTTACTAACATCACCATTTCCACATGTGGATGAGTCAAGGGGATTTGGTCATATGGTTGTGATAAAAAAATTTCCTAAATATTATGTGCTAAATATTAGGTCATGAAAATAAGTTAAATAAAATATATGCAATGTAAGGTTGGGATCCCATGCAATTTGATAGTGTTTTCCCATACTTAACCAAATTTGCATGAGGGAAGAAAGAGCCAAGTAAGTAGTTTAGTGATGGCATATTTCTCACATGTGATGGTGAGAGGATAATTTGATCATATGGGTTTGTTAAATTTTATGCCTAGTTGATTTTTGTTAATTTTTAGATCATGTGATGAAGTAAATCAAAAGATATGCATGTGCAAAGTTGGCCTTTCAAGTAATTTCTTGACATAGTTGGCTATGTGGCAAAAAAATATGAGTGAGAAAATTAATGGAGTTATATCTTGTACATTCAAAGGTTCTAGGAGTAGTTTAACACATGGTTAGATTATCTTATGTGAGGATATCATATGGTCCAAATTTTAGATCATGCTTCTACGCACAATAAAAGCTATTGAGGTCCAAAATTGGCCTTCTACGTAGATAAGAAATGGTCCCCATAGTCATTTTTACATGATGTAAAGATCTGGATCAGATGGAGATCTAATGGTTCAAGGGAGTTCATAAAAATAGATATATGGTGCAAAATAAATCAAAATAGGTCAAAGTTTTCATTGGTTAACAAATTTAAAGATCGATATCTTTACAAAAGGATTAATGGAGCATGTTTATTCCAAAATTTTAGGATGCAACAAGATGGTGCAAAGTGTTTGATGCCTAAAATTGAGTAGAGATAAAGATTGATCTTCTTATAAGGATAAATGGTGAGCACATGTTCATATTGATTGATATTAATGGTGCATTTTAAATTCAATATTTCAAAGGATAGTTGTATAGCATAGCTAAAGTGAGAATAATCTTGAAGAGATCGATAGAGCATATGAGGTCAAAGTTGACAGATTTCACAAGATGAGGTCAAATGTTAGAGTTTTAACATTTGGGCATTGGTACACTATGTGTTAAATATCAAAAAATATCAATGGTGCATTATTAATCTAATATGTGAGAATAGGAGATGGGGACATGGTGTTCGAGTTTTAAATATGATAATTTGAATTCAAATATTTGAATTTAATAAAGGAAAGACTAGTGTCTAGTTTTTGGGCCATATATTTCAATTTATGCATAATTTTCCCATGGTGTAAAAAGATAACTTGTAGAGGACTCTAATTTTCATTAATAAATATAAATTTTAATATTTTAAAGTGTGTGTGGTCAAAGTTATGAAGTCTAAAAGTTTAATATGTTTTCATATATGTTTTGCAAGTGACCCGAGAAGGATGTTCAAGTTTGTTTTGATATTATTTTGATATCTCTTAATGAATTAGATATTAGGGAGTGTTTTTTACTCTATGAGTATCATCTATGTGAATTATTAAGGTTTGAAAATTCGTATATAGTATGAAAAATGCTTAAGAATTTGACTATGTATTCATTCATGATGTTCATGTGCACCAAGTCAGTGTTTGAATTGTTTGAGCATATGTAGAAGTGATCAAAGTTAATTGTGATCATTTGATGATGTCTAAATTGAAATATGGATTGGACCTATGCAATTTAGAGTAGTCATATGATCTTTTTTTATTTGATGAAGTGTTAAATAGGTGAATAGGTCTCTATGAGAAATATAAGAGATACAAGGGCCTTTTTGAAAGGTGTAACTGCTTACGGGTGACCCATGGGTGCTATGGCTGACCTATGTGGATGGTATTGAGATGTGTCTTTATGAGATATATGCCTTAAGAGTTAAGGTATGCCTATTGGATGACCAAGATGATGATGATCATGAATTCTCTATAAATAGTGAAACTAAATGTGCTAGTTTTTATACTTGTGAGAGATTTGAGAGAGGCTTATGAGTGTGGAGCCAAATTAAAGAGAGAACCTTTGAAATAGAAGTTACAAGTTAGTAAAGACTATTAAAGAGATAAGATGATCAAACATTCTTATCTGATCAAGGTGATGAAGGTGATCACATAGGTTATTGGACCTAATAATCTTAGAAGAGGAATAATGAGTGAGTATGCTCAAGAGGTTGTTTAAGAGAGTGTGTATGGTGAGCAAAGGCAAGATGAAGGTTCTATGTTCCCAGTGTGTAATTTGAAGGGTATATCAGGTAAATGATGGTGTGTATGACCTGTTGGTCATATTTTTGATGTCATAATAGTGCTTTTGTAGGTTTCAAGATTGAGTGTGAGCAAAGAGTTGAAGAGTAGGGCTAGTTGGGATATGTAATGTGTCATAATTGATCTTTATATGTTGGTTCAATTAAGCAATGTGATTTGGAAAATAGGGAGTGTTTTGGTGATATATTTGTTGTTAAAAAGCTGAAGAGTGATAATCAAAGGTCCATCATCAGGTGTTAAAGACATCAGTTCAAAGGTGGAGGTGTTCATAAGTGTTATTGTGGCAACTCAACTAGATAGGTGTAGTATTTACTTTTGGGATTTTAGTCTCACTAAATTAAGGGATGGTAATACCTTGATTATTTTTAGCTGGTCTAAATTAGTTTGTGTTATTATAGGATAATAGTCCATTTTCAAGTTACAGTGGGTTTTCTCCCCCAAGAAGTTTTCCCACATATATCATGTGTTATGTTCTTGATATTTCATTGTCTCTATTGTTCATTCCTATGAATTATATGTATGTTTTATGAATGCATGTATTGATTAATTAAGGACTTGAAAGAATTGGAATTTAAATTAGATTATTTGGTCTCACTGATTCACCCCCTCTCAATGATTGTACCTCTAACAATAAGGGATTGAATCCAATAAGATCACATGTTTTGCAACCAATATATGTAAACCAACATCATTTGAAATCATTTTTATTAACCATCACATCAAAAGGAATCCAGGAGAGAAAATCATGGAATTTAATGTCATCACTAGTTGTACTACACCATATAACAAGGCTAGTCACTCAATACTAATCTACTAACTCCACTAAACTTCTAACTCATCAAAAATGATTCAAATAAATGTAACCTCTCCATTCACTTCCCTTATGAGTCTTCATTGAATTAAAATAACTAGATACTGATCTAACAAGGGTAAGAATAACTAAGAATAAGAATCACATTCTTTAATATTTTGAAGCAAAACAAAACCATAATTATAAACTCACCTCATTATTGAGGGGGGTTTAACTTCCATAGTATACTTTTTATACTATTGGAACAACTTTCCTTAATACTAAATGCATACAAAAATTGGGAGTGTACCCTCAATTTTAGATATTTATAATGTTATTTTAGATATAAATATGATAGATAAATATAACATTCTTCTATTAAAACTATCATAGTATAAAACATCTAGTATTTTAAACTTCTATAAGTCTAACCACTAAGTTTATTCTTTCAAAAATTAACCTAAATAAGTGAGATGATACATTTAAGCACTCACATTAATTTTGATGAATTAATAATCTTAGCTCTTGTTTTGATACAATTATAGACATCTTAATATCATACTAGTTATAAAAAATGGATTTTTTAGTTCATTATTTACCTTTAGCTCTTTCAAGAGTTAAAACATGATAACAACTAAATTAAAATTAACCTTTTAGGTACAACTAAAAGGTAAGATCCTCAACCATATATACCTGAAATATTAAGGCTAAGAGGTAATCCAAAACCATCAAAATTGATTTTTAGATCTATTTATTTTCTAAATATATAAGCCAACAAACTGAGATGAGAGGTATATCAATGGCACATAGATGTCCACAACTTAACAAGGATAAATATTATTAGCTATAAAAATATTAATCATATAATGTAAAAGTAATACTTACTTGATCCATCATAGTTCACATATCAATATTCTCTTGACATTGTAAATTGCTCATAACATTAATCATTTTCAGACCTTCCCATGCTATATCATCAATCCCTAAAACTTTGTTTCAACAATGACTCACCCCTAAACAAGTGTATTATATTATAATAAAATTTACCTACAACTACATATAATATGACCATTAACTTCTATACAACTAGTTATAATAATAAGTTTAAATATAAGAGCACAATATGAGAACCATGATCAGATAATAAACTGAGCTAACATACAACTATGAGGAAACATAATTTGATCCATTTCATATCCAAGTGATAAGATTATATTATGGAATAATAAGAAGTATTTACAACACATTAATCTCTTCCATTTCTCCATAATCTAGGAACAAATAATCATGAGTACCAATTTAAATATAAAAAGTATTATCATATTCTCTTCCTTTAGAGTTAAAGATATATAATATTTCCTCATTAATGAAAACAATTAATCATGGTAAATACCTTTTAATAGATTCCAGTAAGTTAAAAGACTTATAAGAGTACAAATATGAATAACCATAATCAATACCAAAGTGTTTAAAAGAAACAACCTTTTAATCCCATTATGGTTAAAAAAAATGATGATACAAAAATTATAAGGAGGATTTGCTTTGTACAAGCTTGTAAGTAAGAGTTAAACATGGAAGGGCCAGTGGCCAAAACCACTAGAACTATTTTACAATAGATAAGAATGTTATTAAAATGATTTAGATTTACAAAAGATATCTCAAACTATTATAACTTAAGTATCAAGAGATAAAAACTTTTAAAGCATACAATCAAATCCAATAACACTCTCAATTGTGGTAGAAGATACAAGTATGTTAAGCCAATGCTCTTATAGAATTGATGCATACATCATATAGGACTAAACTCAGACAATCTATTCATTTAGAAATAATAAAATAAGTCTAAGGTAACCCAATCAATAGAAAAAATTAGCTACATTAAGTCATGGAGTCAACTAGGGACATGAAATCCTACACTATAATATTTCACAATACACATCAACTGACAACTGGTAGTGTTATTTATCAAATGATCATTCTAAAACTTAAATCAAATAAAAATAAAAAATATATAATAAAGAGATACATTTTAAATAAGCATATCACAACCCATGTTGAATATAGCTTTATAATAGTGCCTTATAATATGTTATGTAATTACATGTCACCTTGTATAGTTGTATGATTTAGGATAAATCTCATGCAATAAAAAACAATAAAATTTCATTCATTTTATGAATTATCTTCATTCGTAATCAACCCAAAAATAAGATAATTCATTATCCAATCCACAAATCAATATAATAGGTCATAACATAATACATCAATCATTCTAAAATAATTGTATTATTGATACCAAATAACAAACCTCAATCAGGTAGATCACATTACATACTTATATCCATGTGAGATAGTATCATTTACTTTTATTTTTATACAATGAAAGCATTTGGAAACCATATACACTTCAACTTAATAAGTTTAATAGAATCATTCAATTACTCAACTTGTCTTGTGTTACTACATACTAACATTTAAGATCAATCATCATAATTATATAATATGCATTTAATTAAAATTCATATTAAATGCATAATTTGAATAAATAAGAACAGGATTACATTTTATTTTACACATAGAAAAAATAGTATACATAGGCAATCTAAATTATGAGGGTGTAAGACTCAAATCTTATGTTATAGTAAGGTAGTCCATCTTATGATTGCCAAGCATGATATGAAAAAATAATAATTTAAACATCAATAGGATGTATAAAAATAAATTTTAGAGAATAATTTGAGCCTATTTCCATCACTCCAAACTCACTCAACCCTAATGTTTTAGGCCAACAAACAAAGTGCAAAGATCAACTTTTATGGTTTAAACAAGCCAAAACAAATCCCAAGTGATTATCAATTTAATCACCACTCACGATACAATAAAATTAATTATTGATCTATTTCATACACCATGCCATTAACAAACATGCTATAACATTACACTCATTATGTTAACACCTTTTTTAACCAAAACAAAATAATCATTGTAAATATTGTCCAAGTGAAGTATAAACAATATTTTATTAATAATTTACAATCATCCTCTCTTGGGGTATTTTTTCAAACAATCCATGTTCAACCTCCATTAAGGCATTTTTTTAGACCAATTTTAGCCAACCTTAATTGATACATTTTATCAAAAAAATCACAACCAATCTCCATTGAGGCATTTTGTCAAATAAATTACAACCAACTTTCATTAACATATTTTACCAAACAAAACATAACCAACCTCCATTTAGGTATTTTTTCAAAGAAATTGAAGCCAACCTCCATAAGGTATTTTATCAAAGAAATCACAACCAACCTCCATTTAGGCATTTTATTAAATAAATTGTTGCAAACCTTCATTGAGTTATTTTATTAACAAACCACAAGCAACCTCCCTTAAGGCATTTTATCAAATAAACTCATAACCAACCTCCATTAAGGCATTTTTTCAAACAATTATAATTCATGGTTTAATTCAAACAAGAGTTTTAGTTTAAACTATGGTAATAAATCCTTACCAACAGTCATACAAAAACTTCGCACACATACAAGGGTTATAGCCAATTTCAATTTTAATATGAAATAAAAAGTAAGTTTTACTCAATGTTTAAATAATAAACTCATATAGATACCTTACATGGCATAGGCTTGTGTGAGTATTTTATATACCCAACAACTTTATGCCCTATTGGGATTTTACCAAAACATAAGCTTCATTTGTCCTCATTAGATTAAAACTACAAAATCATTCTAGAAAAAAATGCACATGCATGTATATGACATCCTCAAACCTTCCTTATTCAAAGTAATGCACCTTCCTTCTTTACATCTCTCCCTATGTAACAAATTGATTATTTTTCATTATTCACAGTTGATATTTCCTTCCACCATACCATGGCATCCTCCTCAAAACTAATCTATACACAATGTCTAGTTCCACCCATAAAGCACAAGTTGAATTTAAATATTTTTGAGTCCCCATGTCATGGCTTCCACCTATAAAGCACAAGTTGAATTTAAATATTTTTGAGTCCCCATGTCATGGCTTCCACCTAGAAATAACCCATGACTTAGAAGAAATGTGATGTCACAACCCTAGTACATAGTCCTACCAATAAATATAAGAATTACTTATGTCATTTATTTAAACCTTAATAAATAAAAATAATGATTATTTTAATCATAACATGTTGGATGGCTTTGAACATCATTACATTGTCTCCCATAAAGTGCCATTTACAAGGTTAAAATTTTTTACCATGCAAATAATCAAGATTTAATTATAAATTATAAATTTATCTTGACCATGACTTCTCATGAACACCATGCCTACAAGAACCACATAAGTGGACACACAAACAAAAACTTAATTCAGTGTTTACAAAGGCAAATGACCTTTCATTCATATATCAACACACAATCATATTAACCAAATGATTATTATGGTGAAATCAATAATGAACAAATGGTAAATATGATCAATATTCCATGTAATCATATGATCCTAACAATATAGCATTAACAATAAGCATAATAATTCAATCACACTTTTAATCAAAGTCATAAACTATTATTTTTTATTCCATAAATATTAGTCTAAGCTTAAAATGAAAAGGGGATATTATCAAATATTTAGAACCTACTCACAAAACATGACAACTATGAAGGAAAAATTGACCTTGCATCAATGATGGCCTAAATAACAAAAATCTATAGAATAATATGGTTTTGAATTAAAATCAAAAGCAAAAAAATAACTCAAATCATAATAATCATATATATTGATCATTCCTTGTCCTCACAGGGACTAAACACTATTAGTATGTTTTATGATGTCGATCATCAGTAGGTTCCCTTAACTAGAATAAGACAAAATAGGATGTAACATATTCCATCCTTGAGAAATACATCTTCCCTATGTCTTATCCAAGATATGATTTATTAAAAAAATAAAATGAAAAGTTTCAAATGATTTTATAAAAATATTCCAACTATATTGTTGATCAAGAAATACTTTTAAACCTTGATTTTTTAAAATTGGATGCATCCATACCATTTGAATTCCTCTCAATGACAAACCAACAAGTTTCATATTAAAAAATATTATTTAAATTTTATTAATCATCAACTTGTGCCCTTTCCCTTGCAAGATATGACTACTTTTTTTTTTAAATCAGTTTTCTAAAACATTGAGCATTATACTTAGTAGCATGTTTCTACTACATATCCATTCACACAACCCCATTTCGTTGTTCACAATTTTAGGTATCTGTTATATTATTTATAATTATGAAAAATAATGTATTAATATATAAATTATTACTCACAAATAGGTACATACCATAGGAGTATGTAAAATTACATAATGCAAGTTTTATAGTATAATCTCAAGTAGTATTTTGACCTTAACTACATCAATGTACTACTTAACATACAAAAATATAAATGAAACCACCTACTGTAAATATGTATAATAATTTTTAATTAATGTTCATACTTAACTACTTTTAGAAAATCATACAATGGTGTCAATTTTCATAATGCAATAGTATCAATATTGAATAAGCTCAATACTATTGAATACTGTAATAGTGAAATTAGCCACTAATGAATAATATGACACTACCATTAACCACTATTGAATGGCATAATAAATTGATGGATAAGATGTTTATTAGTTAATTGTGAATTTATCTCTCAAATATTTATGAGTATACAACCATTTTTTCTTTTTGATAAGCTTTTATCAAGGAAATAGTCCTAGTCTAGACATTTCCTCCAACCTCATCTCCCCAATAGGAATGATTCCCCACACATCTCCCTACTATAAGTGAACATGTAGATATAAAAACTATGTGTTGTACATTATCTATCATATATATCATTCATAAATACTTTATAATACATCCTCTATCTACTCTGACATCACATGCATATGACTTTGAATGGTACAGTGGATAGACAATGTATACATGTATAAAATTACTTTGACTAATGTTTTCATTATATTAATCAACAATGGTTGATTCTAATCTACATACACCCATAATCTATATTAAATTCATCATACCACACATTAATTGATAATGAGTACTTATATAAATGCCTCTTACCTTTTATTATTCATTATCCTATAATGTGGAGGATGATTCATGAACTAATCATGCAAAATTAAGTAAATATATATAATAATACATTCTAGATAATTTTAAATAATCATAGTATTCTATATGAAGGTCCTCACTAAAGTATCTAGGAGAAAAAATAACAAGGCAACATAAATATTACAAGTATCTACTATTAGCTACTCAATTATTATGAATGCCATAAAGAAACATATTCTTTGATTGTAATAACAATGATCAAATGATCTAAATTTTCATAGGTCACGAATTCCAATATTGTCATAAATAATGAGGTGAAATAGAAATAAAAACTTGACTACAATAACTTAGTCAGTTATTTTTAATGAAAAAATGTAACATATTCACAACACAACTAATTTAAATATAAACATGTTGGCCAATTTTCACAACTCAATACATCAATGCAATAATAAGATCAACCATCTATATTTACCAAGCATGAGTAAACCCAAATAAACATGCTTGAATGGAACCATTTATCATATAATTATGTATTCATTTAAAAATTATACCACATTTACCCATATATATCCAATTGCATACTAGTTGTCAAGGAAATACTAAAATCAGCCACACAAGAAGTGTTTGCATAGCCATTAAATGTGTGTTTATGCAGCCTTAAAAAAGAATCAAATCAACCACCGAGTATATTTTTTCATCTTATCCATTAAAATGGATATACTCAACTCATACAGATGTGCATACAACCATACATATGCAAAATTAGCCATATGGATGTATGATTTAATTTATCCATTCAAAATATTTAATCTACTTTATAATGTATGCACAATCAAATTAAATGTAAAATCAGCCTTTGTAAAATTATGCACAACCATCAAATAATAATCCAAAAATACCAATGTATGGAAATATCATTAAATGTAATATTCATCCATGTAGGTTTTGGTACATGTAAAATCAATCACCCAAGAAAAGTTTATCCAAACATACAATTTTATATGGTTTACCAAATTCATACACCTGGGCACTATGAGCTTCCCTAAGTATGCTTTATTTCAATACTTAATTGTAGTAGTTATTATGAATCAAGTAATGATTTAAATATAACTATTTACATGTGATACTATTATAGTATTATTAATTCCCATCAATCTTTAAGTAAAATAAATGTTTTCTAAAGGGTATTGTATTATGTTATAGGAAAACTAACATGTAAAATACAAAAAATTAAAAACATGCTCCTTCCTTAAGAATGGGTAATAATGTGAAGGCCACTTTGGGTTAGTACTTCCTAAATTACTTAAATAACTTATCTTTAGAAAATTCCAACAACATTCATGGATAACCCACCTACTTAGGTGCCACTAGTCCATCCCACAAGGTGAAGGTAATACTTACCACCTTGCATGTATGCAAATAGATGGAATCCCTACAAGGTACTTGGTCTCTTATGCATAATTTATTCAAGATTTTTTTAATTTTAATTTCATAACAGTTATGCATCATAGACTCATGAATGATCACATTAGGCTAAGTGTTTGAACCTAGAATTTGACACCAAATTTTAAAACCATCTGATTGGGTATTGGAAAACTCATTAGATTTTTTTAAAAATCTAACTTTGTTTACTATGAAAAATATTATTGTTCTCAACTAAAGAGGTTAACTCAAAATAAATACAAGGTAATCACTATACCACATATAACTTATTATTCAAGGATTTAGAATTTGGAAAATAATATTACTCATTAATTTCCACTAGCTCACATCAGGTACAATTAAAGGAGTATTAGCTTAATGCTAGACATATAAATAAGTGTTTTTAATTCATTATTAAGCTAATGATATTGAAAGAGTTAAGTATAAAAACAAATGGACAAAATTATCTTAGGAACAACTAAAAAATAAATGCTATAGTTATAATTTCTATCATTGGTTTATGGCTAAATAAATAAGCCATAACCATCATATTAAACACAAGATCCTTTTTATTTTTTAAGAGATATTACACTAATTGATATTGAAGGTGGATAAAAAAGGCACACATATGTTTATAGCTAGACATGCATAAAAATTACCATTTGTAGAAAGATCTAACCAAATAATACAAAATTAATAAATCCCTTATTTTGTACTACTAAAGTAGTCATAACATAATTATAGATAACCATTAGAATATTGAGGTTTCATAACTATAATATTAAGAATCCAAAGAGACAAAATATCATTAGTTCCTTGTTATTGAATCAAAATAGTATCCAAATTTAAAAATGCAATATAAACTCAACCACTCTTTCCTAATTATTTAGTTGAGCTTAACACAATGAACACAACTACAAATAGAAGATATAACACAAAACTATGTTACCTCCCTTATCAAAACTAGTGCTCATTTGTTGTCATAGAGGATATTCTTTCTTGGATTTTGGGTAATAGAGATTTTGATCAATGCAATTTATTTTTTAGTGGCACTTATCTAAGACCACATAAGGCTTGGTTTAGCTTGGCATGTGAATATCCTTGAATCAAATTGGTATTATAAATTTGATTTAAGGATTCTCAGAGGCATTGTTACATAATTACCTTACACATAAAATCTTCTTAGAAGAGATTGATGAAACTTATATTTATAGGTCTTAAAACTAGCTCTAACCCTAGGGTAGTTAGGTTTAATTTTAACTTTGGTTGTGTCTAGATTAGCCTTAGTTTGGGTCAAAGTTAATTATGAAGGATTGACAACTTGTAAAAGATATTTATGATCCATGATATCTCATAGAATATATTTATGAGGCTTTGACTCACTTTTTCTTTGAGTTTTAGGAATTAATAAAATATATTATTAAATCCTTTTGCTTTGACCCCATCTTTATTGAGAAATTCCTTTTTAAGAAAATGTGATACCCTAATTAAACTTGGAATTTTTACTTAAGTATCTAATTTAATTTGGTTGTTAAATAATTCTACTTAGGTTTCTTGTCATTTGGAATTATTTTAATGTTTTGTATTAATATATTGATAGGCCAAGAATATCAATTTGCTAGGTCATAATTTGAATAGGGTTGAATTCAAGATAGGTTATTATTGTGTGTAGGGTAATACCCAAAATTAGGATGCCTTGACATAATTATGGGTATTTATATCCCATGTGTAGATGAATTTGGGTTTTTCAGTGTGTTGTCTCAAAAACTTGTTAGGGGGACAAATTAGTGACTTTGAGTCAATAGTGTGGGAACTAAGCACTTACATTAGTTATAAATATGGGGAAAAAGTACCTCTCATATTATTAGGTGGAGATACTTGTATTGAAATATAAAAAGGGAAAAAAAGGTAAAATTTATTTATAACTATTTACACCAAGAATGTTTTCTATTGGAGGTTTCATATTTTTAACTAGAAAACACAAAAAGGGATATAGAAAGGAAATGAGTTGAATGAAGGGAATGATGGGAAATATAGAAAGGAAAGGAATAAAATGAGAATGGGGTCATTATAGTCAATTTAAAATAGAATCTACCATGATGAGCTTGAGAAAAAATGAAGGACAACTCTAGGTGACTAAACACATAGATTCACTAGAATGACCCAAGATGGAGAAACATTATGCTCCTCGAAATATATTATCATTAAATTAGTGTTAAATACATAATTACACTCTTAGTAATACAAAAAATACACTAAGATGATTCTATAATACTGATAGCAAACCAAAGGCAACCATCCCATATTTACCTATAAAAGATAAATAAAATGTTACTTAAACCCCACTGAGATTTCACATTTTTGGGGAAATAATAGACATAGATTATAAAATAAATTCCACTATGAAATTTTCACATTAAACTTAATTAATAAAAGTGATAAAAAAATTTTGAAAGCATAAATTTGAATACAAATGAGTCAACACATTCATAATTTGTGAAGAATATATAAACACACAATTTGTAAATCTCCTCTGTATTGATCCTTGTTGAGTTGTAATATAATTTCACATTCCAAAAATATGTCTTACATTTATGTTGTTCCAAAAATCCCCTTATAATTAGCTTAACACTCATATTTATAAGTCAGGAAGGTGGTTATGGTGTGTAACCACATTTTTTGCATTGTAAATGGTGTAAAACATTTTTTGCATTTTAAATGGTGTAAAAGTGATTTTACAAAAAAAAAACATAACTTAAGTGGTATAAAAATGAGTTGGTGAAATTTTACCACATGTAAGAGTACAAAAGATAAATTTCATGACTTGAAAAATATAGAGGTGAAATTGTGATTTTTTCACCAAGTGCAATTAGGAATCATGACTTGCAAAGTTGACACAGTGCATTTACTTGAATTACATTTATGAGTTTGCACTTACAAAATTTACAACTGAAAATTGTAAAATGTTTTAAGTATAATAATTTATTTTATTATTTTGTGAATAATCTTTTCAATTATCATCTCAATCATATCTATATTCTAATATTTTTTTAATTTTTTTGAGATTCATCATTGTTGCTTCTAAAAAATTCAGTGAGATAGATTACAAGCACTCGTAACCCAAACTAACCACTATCACATCACACCCTAAGCAATAAATAAGGCCCCTTATAACCATCTATTTCACCCCATTATCATCTATCATGAGAACTTTCAACCCAATAAAATATAAATAGTTAAAATTTGATCGATTAAGAAAAGCATTTTGATGGTCCAATTCAATTTGAGGGTCTAGAATCCCTACTCTAGTAATAAATATTGTATTAAATCTCTTGTTAACTCATTCACTCTCAATCCAAATGTTAACCTCCATTATATTTACAAACCTCTTGTAAATATGTAGTCTAAAGCCATTGTCACAAGAATTCCTAATTATCATCACATCAGACTGCATATATTTATTTGAAAAATGTTACAACATCTTAGGGATTGATTCTCAAGCCAGTGTCCTTCACCTAACCAAGATGATAAAGTAGATTCTTTATGGTTAATACTCTTCCTTCCTTCTTATATGGATCATAAGTGAGTGTTATAATAAATCATCCATAGCCTTTTAATTAAAATGGTGGAAGTGTCAAAATACATGCCAGATTATAACATTTAATAGAATATTTTTCCTTGGAGAAATATTCCACCAACCTATGTACATACTCATCTAAATCGATAAAAAATGTAGAATAGAAAGGAGTCTACATTATAGTAGAGTCTCTTGTGATCAAGCAAAAGTTTAGTAATAAGGCATAAAATTTGACAATATAATTTGTTCTTTTCACCATCCACTTCAAATACCAAAAAGGATTGTGAGATCCCTCCCTTGTTAGACACCTTGATTTGACAACTGGGAGACTTATCACCTTTTTTACATTATGATGAAACCATATATTAATCCTTAACAACAATCTTATAAATCTCATCCCTAGGTGAGTGTTTGTAGCCACATTTCCTCCTTTGTTGCATATAAGTCATTCTCTTTTTTATATATTCCAAGCAAAAGTCACATATATAAAGCCTATCTATATTAGTCTATTCTTTAGGATATGGTGAGTAGTACCATGTATATAACTCATAGTTTCCAAGATCCACAACCTGAATGTTCTTTAATTTTGTATTCTCTCCCTAGGTTGTAAAATTTCACTTATATAGCCAAGTCAAATTTAAATTGATAATTTGATTTTTATCTTCACTCTTCCATATTTACATCATATGTTTTTAAATTGACAAAATAAGAAGAAGAATAAGAAGAAACAATTAAAAAAAATTGAATCTTTTCAACCTTTCCATATAACTATTACATCACCGTACAATTACAAATGTCATCAAAGACAATTTAACCTTGTTACTTTTTTTTAATTTTTATCTCCCTCACCATGTTTACACTGTATGACTCCTTTGAAAACCAAAATAAAAATATTTGATTTAACTCATTTTATTTTTTATATATTATGTATTCTCATTACATCATATGGTTGTACAACCTATATTGTGAGTAGAAAATAAAAAGAAAATAAATAAATCCTTCTTGTCTTTTTATTGAAATCCTCTCTCTCATTTTTGAATCATATGGCTTGTCAATTTGGGCTCATAAAAAAATAAAAGAATTAGCTTTTATTTTTATATAGATTGAAAAAGTTTAATGAGTTTTTGCACATTATGGGAAAGACAAAGAATTTTAACATGGGGAAGCTTGAAAGGGCATTTACATAGTTCTAAGAAATGTTCTATTCATGATTCTAATTCTCAATTAATTAAAATTAATCTATTAATTTATTAATTTTTAAATATTTGAAAATTTGAAAATTTAGACCCAAACTAATTAGCCAAAAATTAATTCAACTTTGACCAATCTTTAAATAGATAAAAAACATCAAAACAATTGGCTCTAATTATGATTTTGACCTGCAAGGGATGGAAAGAACTTAGATTCTAGTTTTGTAGGAAGGTATTTTATCTACTGGGTAATGGAGTCTTAAATTTGACTACAACTTGATCAACTAAGAAGTAACTGATCTTAAATAAATTGATGGATCCTCAAATCATAATAATGTTATCACATGTCAAAGGATAGTGTATGTGAGGACATTAGGTACTTACCTTGATAGATGTTATCACATATCCTAAAGGATATTGTATGTGAGGACATTTTTCATCATGTGTTTTCATACAAACTAAAATGTAAAGAGAGAAACCTTTCCTTCATATACTCAATAATTATGAAGCTTATTTTGTTAAAAGAGTTATAGTCAATAGATTATCAAGTATCCTCAAATTTTTGACTAAAAATCCCTGAATTAGGGTTGACCAATATATTCTCTTTGAATGTCTTTCCATACAAAATACTACTCTAAAAATCACTTAATGGCTTACCATTTACAAGATTTAAATATAGTATAGATCCATCAAGTGATCTAAGCCTTATCTATTGGGCTATATAAGTGATGTCCCATTTTGCAAAAAAAATACTATCCCTAAAATTAAGAAATATCCCTAAAAAATTATATATCTCACATTGTATATCTTGATCTATCCAACTAACAATTAGTTTTCCTATCTCAATTATATGATAAATGAACACAAGCTATTGATTTAGATCCCTTGTTCTAAAAATTTACACATTTACCACTTGTTCACTTGAAGAAATCCATGAAAAACCTACCTGTTCTATTATTTGAAGAACAAACATCCATATCAACATTTTCATGATTGAAATAGTTATTCTCTGAATCTACTATCATTTTTTTTGTATTATAGATCCACTTAACTAAAGAATTTCAATATTTATTTCCAAAAATGTGATATTTTCATTAACCTTGAAGAAATGACAATTTTGGCATTCTTGCAAATCATGTGATTTACCATGATATTTCCTAAATAGAGATTATGATTAAAAATATGTTTAGGAAAAATGACTAAAACATAGAGGAATATCAATATATAGAATGTTACATTTATTGAAAAATAACACACACGCACCAAAATGAAATGAGAAAAGGAGACAAGCCAAAATAGGGAAAACATGACAATTTACAAAGAAGAGGAAAAATAAAGGACTATACAAAACCATTCACCATTTTGAATAAGTACCTTCAATTTTAGAACAATGGATTTGATTTATGAATTCTAAACATATTTAGTAGTAGTGACCAAGTAGGGTGGAAGAGGAACTTACAATTGTCATTCACACAAAGATGATCATGGATGAAAAAACTATTACTATATTCATACCCTGAAAAGAAACATTGTGAACTCTCTGATCTACTATGGTCCTTCTTGAGTAGCATTAGGTTTCACTAATGTTTTCCTAAATATCTTTAAATGTGTCTTTTCTAGATATAAGAACTGAATTAGAGAGAATTTTATTGATTCTTTATTTTTGATTCAGAACAACAACAAGAGTATCTACTATAATTATCTGAGTGAAATATTCATTTCCAAATTATTTCCCATGATAGATAAAAATGTGTTGTCAAATGAATCATCATTATCTTCTACCTTGACTATTTCCATTTGACTTGTAATGAATATTGGTTTCCATTCATTTTTTATGGCTTCATCTCTTTCTTGATTTTAAATTTGGTCTACTTACGATCTTCAATCTATGTGGGGTTGATTGATCTGGATTCAAGTTATGTGGATAACTCTTCTTTGGTAGAACCTAAAAATGAAATACTTGAGGATTATTCATTTTTAACTATTGAGTCTTTTATTTTGATACTAGGGGAATTTTTTTATTTACCAAAAATTGGCTTCATATTATATTCTCCTTCAAAAAGTGGAACATTTCACTTTGCATTAATGGTCCTTTCTATTTGTGGTTCAATGAGTTATTCCTAAAATAGTTCATTTTCTCTTAGGACTATGAACTTGATCAATCTTATGAAATAGGCAATTCTTTCTCCTCTTTGTAAAGGGGGAAGCTAAATTCTTCATCGATTCTTTGATCAATCATTAATTCTTCAAACTATTCATCTTATTCCATAATTGTGAAATTGAAAGAATAATATGTGATAAGAAGTACTTTCCCTTTTTCTCTATTAGAGTTTCAACATGCTTGATCAAGAATTTGCCTTTAGAATCTCTTTTTTGGATATTGAGGGTTCTTGATCATATCAAAATCCACCACTTAATTGTCATTTATGATAGTTTTAACACATTTTGGAACTTATTTCTTCAACATCCCAAACAAAATAAAGATATCTTCAATTTTTAAATCTTATTATTGTGTGACTTCCAAATATTTTACCTTGTTCCTCACAAAGATTAATATAATATTTATGTGTAGATAACTAATGAAGACATAGAGATGATGATTGGGATTTGGTTGATATCATCTGAGGAATTGGTCTCAATAATTTATTGAAGTGTGCTATAAACTCTTTCATCTACTCATATTATTATTTCTAGATTTATAAGAAATCTAATAAAAATGCACACACATCCACAAATTATTTAAATGTGTTCCAGAACTTGTTATTCGAGTCTCAATTCACAATACATCCATTGTTTAGGTACAAAAAATACTTAGCAATAGGTCCTATGAGAGTCTCAACAAAAATCTTGACAACAACATCTTCATGCATAACTCCCAAGATTCTATAGGATAATGTAAAGGCCAAGTCATGATTATCTACATCTTGACCATTTTATTGAAAAAACCTCAATAAATATTCCTTGAGCCTAATGATAACTCATTATATTGGGGTAAACCCAATGTCCCAAAAGGTTTTCCCCATGGGACATATGGGACATTGGGGTTGGGATGAACCAATGCCATATTTGTAATTATGAAGGTATGGGTACTAAGAACTTATTATAAATAGAGTAACCAAACTTTATTGCAAGGGATATTGCTTGAAATGTCTAAAAATCATGTGCACAAAGCACCTCAATCCCTAGTAGAATCACCAAAACTTGTTTACTCAAAAATTTGTTTGGGGGACAAATTGGTGACTTCGAATCAATAGTGTGGTAAATGAGCCCTTACATTATTCAAAAACATAGGGATAAAGTCCCTCTCCTATTATCAACTAGAACTACATTTATTGAAAGCTAAAAATGTAAAAGTAGGGAAAAAGATATTCATAGCTATTTAGAGCAAAAATGTTTTCTATTGGGGGGTTTTGTACTTTTAATCAAAAAGCACAAAAAAATATAGAAAGGAAATGAGATGAATGAAGGTAATGATGGGAAATACATAAATAAAATGAATAATAGGATAATGGGATAATTATATCCAGTCAAATACAAAAGTTACCACGATAATCTTGGGGGAAATGAAGGATGACTCTAGGTGAATAAATATAGATATTCATTAAAATGGCCCAAAAAGGAGAAACACTATGCTCCTAGAAATATATTCTCATTCAGTGGGTGGTAAATAAATAATTAAAGTCTTACGAGTGTATAAAATACATAGATGATTATTTGATATTGATGGAAAACTAAAGGTAACATCCCGTATTTAACCATAAAAGATAATTAAAATATTGCTTAAACTCATCGATATTTCAATTTTTTGTCAAAATAATAAACATAGATTCAAAAACAAATTATATTATGAAATTTACACATTAAAACTACTAAATAATATTTATAGCAAAGTTTTAAAACCAAATATTTGAGTACAAATGAATCATCCACACAATCATAATTTGTGAAAAAAAAATACTGAACACACAGTTTACAAATCTCATTCTTTGTATTGATCCTTGTTGAGTTGTAATATAATATTACCTTCCAAAAATATGTCTTAGGGTTATATTTTTATAAAAATCCCCTTATAATGAGACTAACACTCATATTTATAATATGGGAAGGTGGTTATGGTATGTAATACCTTTTTTGGATTTTATATGGTGCAAAAGTGATTTCCAAAAAAACTCACCACTTAAGTGGTGTAAAAATGAGTTGGTTTAGTTATACCTTGTACAAGATTGAAAAAGATAAATTGCATGACTTAAAAAGTGTAGAGGTGTAATTTTGTTTATTTTCACCAATTGTAATTAGGACTCACAACTTACAAAGTTGACATAGTACATTTTCACAAATTAGATTTGTGATTTTTCACTTATAAAATTTGCAACTGAAATTACAAAATGTCTTTATGATAATGATTTATTCAATTCTTTTTTATAGAATATTCTCAAGTGTCATTTCAATCATCTTCAGATTCTAACATAATTTTAAAAATTTATGAGATTCATCACTATTGTTTTTACAAAAGTCTGTGAGATAGATTGCAATCACTCACGACCCAAACTAACCACAATCACATCACACCATAATCAAGTAAGAAGGACCCTTGTAACCATCTATCTCATGTCATTATCATCTATCATGAGAACTTTCAGCCCAATAAAATCTATATAGTTTGTTTGATCGATTGGTAAAAGCATTTTGATGGTCCAATTCACTTCAAGGGTGTTGAATCTCTAGCTTAACAATAAATGTTTTAGTGGATCCCTTGTTTAATCCTTCACTCTCAGGCAAAATATGACCCTATGTTAGATTTAGAAACCTATTATACATGGATAGTCCAAGGATAGTGTCATGATAATTACTTGTTGTCATTACACCACACTACACAAATTTATTGAAAAGCTTTGAAATATCTTGGGGATTGATTCTCAAGCTAGTGTCCTTCACTTGACCAAGATCATAAAGTGGATGTTCTAAGGTTCCTACTATTCATTCCTTATTAGAGAGCTCATAAGTGAGTTTTATAAGAAATCATTCATACCCTTTTCACTAAAATGTTATAAGTGTCAAATACATGCCAGATTATAAAATTCAACATAATACTTTTCCTTGGAGAAATATTCCACCAACCTATGTTCATACTCATCAAAACCAATAAAAAATTTAGAATAGAAAATAATCTACATCATAGTATAGTGTCTTGTGATCAATAAAAAATTAGCAAGAAGGAACAAATTTTGATAGTATAATTTGTTATTTTCACCATCGACTTCAAATACTGAAAGGGATTGTGACATCCATACCTTATCAAACACTTTGCTTTGCCAAATTTTAGAATCATCACATTTTTAAACTATAATAAAACCATATATTGATCCACAAAAATATTCCTACAAATCTCATCCCTAGGTTGGTGTTTTTAGCCACATTTCCTCACATGTCACATATATGTCATTCTCTTCATTATTTATTCTAAGAAGAAATCACATATATAAAGCATGTCTATATTAGTGTATTATTCATGATATGGTGAGAAATACCATGTATCTAAGTCATATTTTCAAATACCCACAACCTGAATGTTATTTAAGTTTATCTTCTCTCTTTGAGACATATAAATTTCACTTATACTCCAAGACAAATTTAAACTGCTAATTTTTTTTTTGTCTCCAGTCTTCCATCTTTTCATTGTACATTTTTAAATTGAAAAAATAAAAAGAATAAACAATGATAAAAAAAAGTTACTCGAAGCTTTTTAACCTCCCCATCTGGATATTAACATCATCGTATAATTGTAAATGTTAGAAAAGGCAATTTAAACTTGTCGCTTTTCTTTTATTTTCATCTCTCTCACCATGATTGTGCTGCATGGCTCCTTTGATAGCTAAAACAAAAAAAAATGATTTAACTCCTTTTTTTAATATTACGTATTCTCATTACAGCATATGGTCCTAAGACCTATGCTCTGAGTAGAAAAGAAAAATAAAATAAATAATTCCTTATTGTATTTTTATTGAAACCCACTCTCTCCTTTTTGAATCATAAATCTTCTCAATTTGGGGGCATAAATAAATAAAAGATCTATATTTTATTTATATATATATATATATATATATATATATATATATATATATATATATATATATATATATATATATATATATATATATATATATATATATATAATCTCTCATTTTTATATATCTCAATCTTGACTGCAAAGTTGTTTTGACACTCCCCTAAAATCCCTATAGCCTTATTAATCATCTTGACATAATCTAAGCTCTCCTTCAAAGTTTATACGTTGCATTGTATGGGCAAACAAATAGTGTTGCAGTCAAGATTGAGATATATAAAAATGAGAGATTATAATCTCTCATTTTTATATATCTCAATCTTGACTGCAACACTATTTGTTTGCCCATACAATGCAACGTATAAACTTTGAAGGAGCGCTTAGATTATGTCAAGATGATTAATAAGGCTATAGGGATTTTAGGGGAGTGTCAAAACAACTTTGCATGGCTTAAGGAAGTGATAAAATGAATTTGACTCAAGGAAGTATCTGAGGAAATTGTATGATAACATGGCATTAAAAGTGAATTGCAAATTCAAATAATTAAAATTGATTTATTATTTTTTAATTTATAATTGTACTGTGTGTAAAATTAAAAAATGCAAATAACACAACTTTAAAAAGTGTCGAGGAACTTTTACACAGCTTGGAAAAAAGCAAAAATCACTTGTATAGCTTGAAAAAGTTTAATAAACTTTTGCACATTGCAAGAAAGCCAATGACATTTTACATGGGGAAGCTTGAAAGGGAATTTCTATAATTTAGAAAAACATTTTGCTTGTGATTCCAATTTTTAATCAAATTAATTAATTAAAATTAATTCATTCATTAATTTTTAAAATTGTAAATTTTAGGCCCAAACCAATTAGCTAAAAATTAATTCAATTTTCACAAATTTTTAAATGGACAAAAATTGTGACAACATGATGATTTATAGGATTAATTTGCATTGTTTGGTAGAAATCAATCTAAAGTCTAGTTTGGACACAAATGTGATCAAAATGAGGTCTCTACAATAAATACCTTAAAAATGATAATAATTTATTTATAATAACCATTATTAATATAAATAACCTTTGTATGAATAACTCATTAGTGTATACACACAATATTTTCAAACTTTATTAGTTATTGATGCTTTCTATCTTGTAGGAACCTATCGAATCTCAATCTCTCTAAGTGCACACCTTAAAGGGTGTACCATGAAAGGGTTTGGTAGAATTTTGGTGATTCATATGATTGTTGGCCCCTATAACTATAGATGATATTTTGTAATGATGTATCACCTTAGTCTTGTACACTTGAAAAACTCTAATCTTGGTTGTTCCTCTTAGTTCTACACATCCCTTTCTTTCACAAGCCTCAAATATACTCTATCTTATGTGCCTTGGCCTATCTCTTAGTGAAACCAACCTTATATTGATGACATAGACATACCATCTTGATTATAATACTTTAAAATTTATTTATTATTACACCTCTAAAATTTTTGAGCATGTGCCTACTCTCTTTCTCCCTAGACACTAACATCTAAGATAGATAATAGTGTTGACATTATTGTCATATCTCAATGCAAGTGTAAATTTCCCCAAAGTCATCTAATTTTTAAATAAAACATATTAAAATGGTTGGCCTAAGTACTTTAATGTGAGTTATCTCCTGATAGGATTGGTATAAATACAATATCAACCCTCATTCATTCCTCACCTAGAAAATACCAAAGAGTCCAAGGCACTTGTCAAAAATCACTCTATCAAGCACTCAATTTATCAAAGTTACCCTATTTCCACACTAGTCATAGGAATAACACATATATAAGTTTTAAGTACTAAAGGAGCAGTCATAAGGTTATATTTTTCAAGTTACAATCTAGGTCAATATTTTACTTATTTTACACATTGCATGATTCACACACCGCCCAACACATAGGGGAGAACTACATGAATCTAAGGCCTTCCTATGGAGTATTGGATATGTAAGCACCACCCTTTGACAATGGGGTTATTAGGGGTCATATTTACACCATATTCCAACTAACCTAATTTTCCCCAAGCTCACATTGAATATGGAAAGTTAGGGTTTTACCATTTCATTAGGTGGGATAGTTCATGACCCAGATCTAAAGACACTAGAGCAAAGGCAAAGCCAAGCCCAAAATAATCTACGTGGTTGCATTCTATTTTAGATGATATTACATACTAGACACTATCATCAAATCTAGATAGTAATGTCAATGTAACCATACCAAGTTGATGTAACTATCTAGAGAGCTAGAGGCACCAAATCTAAAATCTGATGATTGTTTCAGAACTGTCCTCTTTTTTTATTTTAGCCTATTCTACAACCATATCTACATTAACATCAAAACTAGATAGGTACATCACTTTTATATAATTTTATATATCTATCATAGTTATACTTTCTATTAATATATTCTCTCAATTTAATAAATTTAACATATGGTACATCTGAGTTTCACACATTAATTGACCTACTATAGATATAATATTTACCCTTATTCCCTATAATTTATATATATATAACCATATATATGTATTTAAGATCCATATATAAATTAGGTTTAAACATTTGGTGAAACTAATGTAAATCATGTTATCCAAACTTTTCATAGTTCTTAGATTTAGTGGGGATATGTCACATGGACATGGCTTCCATGCATTCATAGTAATATAAAAAATGAGAAAAGGTGTATATTGCCTTGCTACACTTGAATGAAAACCTTTAAAATTTCTAATGAGAATTATTCACTTGAATAAATGCGTTATGTGATATATTTAAAATTACATAAAATAAAATAAAATACAAAAAAAAAAAAAAAAAAAAAAATTGTTCAAAAACACAAAAACATTTTTGGCACCTACATGTTATATTGGCTCCTTGGAATTTATGTGTTAGTTACATGTTGAGGGATAACATATAATTTACTCATTAATATAAATATACATACATACACATATACATGATACACTTATGGGTGTTGGGATTTTCCTCTCCTCACATCACTAGGATGTTGGGGGTATCCATCTTCTGTGATCTTGAGACACATAGGTTATATGATTCGATGATCACTCTACACTATCATGTTTGATCTTACATATGTAATTACACATGCCTTATCCATGCTTATATCTTTATATCATGCATATGTAATTACACTATCAAGTACATAGCCATTGTGTTAGTAAAAATCATATAACTATACACTATCATGTACTTGATGTTTTTTACTAACACATTTTAGCCATGGGCCACTATGACATGTTTATGTTGGTTGGTTATGATTTTCCTTTTGAAACTTATTTTAGTGTTTTGCCTTGCTATTATCTTATTTTTTTGAGCATTTGAATATGCTCTATTGTATATAGACCTTATGCCTATGTTTGCTTTCTTGGTCATTTTAATATGGCATTTCTTATTATATAAACATTTGAATATGTCATTTCATACTTTTCAAACTTTTGACTAATTAATGTCCATTTTATTTTATGGTATTTGAACATGCCTCTTGGTTGCAATCTCCTTAGACCATTGCTTTTTCACTAGATTTTAAGTGCTCTTATGTGTGTTATTATTTTCTTGTTGAGTTTGTACTCTTACTATCTATATTTTTCCATGATATTTATCATGCACCTTAGGCCTACATATGTTCCCATTGGTTCTATGTACTTGAATGATACACTTTCCTAGACATGTTTCCTTCTATATGTTACATGGTTACATTCACAAATTTAAAAATTGTCTTACCCTTTTGAGGTGAGGTAACGTCTAGGTCCTATTTTTCCCTCATCTTAAAGGAGGGGTATATATTACTCAGAGCAATCTTGGAAAGAACGCTCTCCATGTTTTTCATAATTCTCATATTTAGTAGGGGCATGTGATATGGACATGGATTCCATACATTCAAAATTTATAGATTCAGTGGGGACATGTCATATGAACATGGATTTCACATATTCATAATTTATAGATTTAGTGGGGGCATGATTTAGAAGCATGTTATACACATTTACTCAATATTATATACTTATACTAGTTTTTAGATTCGATTGGAGGCATGTCATATAGACATGGCTTCCACACATTCACATTTTTTAGATTTACTAGGGAAATGCTTTGGAAGCATGTTCTCCACATTCATTTAGTATTTTACTTATATCAATTCAAAAATTTAGTGGGGGTATGCTTCATAAACATATTCTCCACACCTACTTAGTATTTAGTATCTTCAATTTATAGTGGAGGAATTTTTTGGAAACATGTCCTCTACATTAGTAATTATATGTATTTCATATTTTTCCATATATAATGTGGGTATGCTTTGGAAGCATGTCCTCCACACTTACACATTTATCCTTGTTGGCCAAAAAACATAGTTATATGATTCAAATTCAAATATATGGTATAATTATATATATGGTTCCATTTTTACACACAGTTAAACATAGACATATATAAGGTGCATATGCTATGAAACATGGGCTTAATATTTCAAAATTAAAATAAATTTTAGATTCCAAAAGTATTGCATGTATTGATACCCCATGGACTTTTATAGACATTATCAAACCAATAAACTATAGTAATTGGTTTACCTTTTTTATATAGTTGAGGTAATTAAATCACTCAATCTTGCCAAGTTTTTAGGTTGGATTTGATTTTATTAGACAACCTCAATATGTTATAAGTATCATTAAGTTACATGATTGATCTAATCCCAATTATGAGGTGGCAACTCACTTTTACTCCAAATTTGGAGGCATGTTCCTTTTTCTGAAAAATAAACTTTACAATAGGCAAGGAGATTAAATTGACACACATGTGTACTTATAAACATTTTTCTTTAAATTTAATTATATTTGAAGTAATTTTAACCCATATTATATGAAAAAATTTTACATTGTAACATGTTCTTCATTATAGGTTAGTCACCAAAAAATAACCCAAATTCAACTCAAGCAAAGACAAGGTATGCATACAAAACTGAGTACTTATTCATTTACTTTAAAATAGATATTTCATTATTAAATTAAAAATGGAGAAAATGTGGATGATATTTTTTGATTATGTATCACCTCAATCTTTTACATTTGGAAAACACAAACCTTGCCATTCCTCTTAGCTTTACGCATGCCTTGCTATCACAAGCCTCACATATGCTCTAACTTATTCCCCTTGGACTATCTATTAGTTTTACCAACCTTATATTGATGACACATATATCCCATCTTTCCTATAATGATTAAAATATATTTATCTTACACCTCTACAAGTTCTAATCTTGTTCATGCTCTCTTTCTCCCTAAACACTAACATCCAAGATAGACAATAACATCAATGTTACTATCCTATCTCGATGTAAGTGTCCATTGCCCTAAATTCATTCTATTGTAAATGAAACATATTAAATGGTTAGCCTAAGTGATATAATATGAGTTATCTCTTGATAGGATTGGTATAAATATAAAACATCTATAGGTCTGAAGTAATAAATGAGTAGTCATAAGGTCATATTTGCCAAGTTAAAAGCTAGGTCATTATTGTACTTGCTTTAAACATTACATGATTCACAAACAAGCCAATGTAGGGATATATAATTGAGCCTAAGTGTTGGATATTTTTCAATGATATCTCTAAGGTGACCAAGGATGTTGATGAGGTGTCATGTGTGCTATAATGATAATGGCAAAGTGTGTTTCAATGTTCTTTAGTGTTCTTGCATAGTTTTTCAATGTTTGACTTGGATAGGTAGATGGTGGATTTTATTCATGGTATGATCAAGTTTAAAAGACCCTATGGGGTGTTATTGATACTTATATTTCTTATGGAATTGAAAGGAATTCATCAGAGTAATCATAAGAGTGTTTAGGTTTAATTAGTCATCTCGGTAGACAAGACTGAGTAAGCAGTTTGATTAAGTCATATTTCACACATGTGAAGGTTTTAAGATTATTTTGATACATGGATGGATTCCTGTATGAGAGTTGATCATGTGGTTAAAATTTTAGGTTTAGACATGGTGTATAACAAAATTTATTAAGGTGAAAAGATGGATTCTCAGGTAGAGTTCAATAAGTTCCCATACTTAGACAAATTTTTATTATTAAAGATCTATGATGAGCGTTTAATACATATGATATTGATCTAATGAAGCATATGATATTTTTAGATAGTGACCCAATGGTGCATATGAATTTAATAAGTCAAAATAACCTAAGAATTAATTCATTGATGACATGTGTCATAATCATGGAGTTTGAGAAGTAAATCTATGGTGAGTATTTAATCTAATCATATAAGCATCTAATGGCATGTGTTAAATCACATAGATAAAGATCAATGGTGCATATTGAGTCAAAAATTCAACATAATTATTAGATTTGAGGTGGGACTACTAAGTGGTGCAAGATCAGGGTTTGTTAGCAAGGTTCTTTGATAGCATGTGGGACTGCCAAGTGGTGCAAGAGTGAGGATTGGCATTAATGTGCTTAAAAGGCATGCGAGGGTACCAAGTGTCTTGATCTCAAAAGCGAGGATATAATATCAATGGTGAGTAATGTAGGTTAAATTTAGGATGATAGTAAGGATATCAATAAATCATAATTGATCTATATTTTAGGGAGCATGAGATGAAGACATGTGTTTATAATATTTGCATTTACTAGTGATTGTTGATATTTAAAATTAACAAAGGGAAAAAATAGTCTACAATTTTTTTGCTTATATATTCTGATCTAGGATGATTTTGAAGGTGATGTAAAAAAGAAAAGTTTAAGATAAATTTACATTTCATCTAAATAATGAGTTAGAAAGTTTGAATGTTTGTACAATCAAATATATTAACCTCCAAAGTTGATTATGTGTATGACCATGTTCTACAAGTGACCTGAGAAGGATAATTAAGTTGTTCTTGATAGTATTTTGATGTTTAAAGTTGAAATAACTATTGGAGAGTGTTTTATACTCCATGAAGACTCTCTATATGGATTTTGTAGGTTTAACTAATCCATATTCAGTATGAATAAAGGCTTAGAATTTGATTATGTTTATTAAATATATTGGTAGTTTGAGTGAACATTTTGTAGAGGCAAGTTGAAGGTGTTTTAAGCAGATTTAAGGAATAAAATGAGTATTTATATGTTATATAAGTCTCTAAGGCTTATGAGAAGGCATTGGTTGTCATATATTGCTTGTATTTAGCTATGGAGAATCAAAATGGTTTGACTATATATGACCAATCTGAGTGGTCATTTTGAGAGAGTTGAATTTAGTACTTAAATCCTATGTTGAAGTGTTTAAAGCACATGGAGGTGTATAAGAGGTCATTAAGGGTTCACCCATGTTATATAATCATATGTATATTTTAAATACTTGAGTGTTTGATTCAAAAGTTTGAGACTGTGTTTTCTATGTATGAAGGCCTAAAGAGCAAGGAGACCTAACTGGTAGGTTCAAGTGTTGAGTTAGTGTTCCAAGTGGCATGAAACCATGAGGGAGTTAGAAAGGGTTTATTGGAGATAGGTTTGATGTGTTCAAATATTTGTTAAAAGCTAAAATTGGGCAAAGGAGTTGAAGTTGTAATGTATGGGTGAGTAGGCCTAATTGTTTTAAGTCTCACCAAGACCTAATGGTGGTTTGGGGTTAATGAGGTAATTTCAAACCTAAGGAGTGTGGGTTTAATACATATAACATATATGAAGACATATTTCAAAGGTGGAATAATTATGGTAAGAATCTTGGCTGACCAAGATTGTTTAGATGAGTGTATGGTATAAATACTAAGTATAATTAGCCTATTTTGGAGTGAGTTGAAGAAGTGTGGATTCAAGTGAAGGAGATAAACTTTGAAAGAGAAGGTAAAGGTCATTGAAGACCAATAGTGAGTGAAGAGGATTAGTTTTTCTTATTTTATTAAGGTGATGAAGGTGAACACATAGGTCATTGGACCTAATGAGCCTAGAAGAGGTAGATTGAGTGAGTAAGCCTTAGAGGCTGATTGAGTGAGTGTGCTTAGTGGATGGATTAAAGACTAGAGTAGGTTGAGGTTTATGTGAATGAAATATAGGTCATGTTGCAAATTTTTTGATAGAGTTATTTTAGGTTTTTTGATTGTGTATGTGACAAGAAGTGAAGAGTGACCCAAAATGTGTTTTGGATGCATTTCTTATGTGTGTAAGTTTGTGAGAGTATAAAAGGGAAAGAGTGAAAGTAATAGAAGTCCATCATCAGGTGTAGAAAACATCAGATCATAAGTAGAGATTATATCAAGGTAGTTGGGTTGGTATTTTCCTAGGGGTTTGGTTCCTCCTTATGGGATGGGTGTCTCTCTAAACTAAGGGATGGATGTTCCTTGATCAGGTGGTGCTATTCTAAATTTGGATCATGATATTATAATAATTTATTCCATATTGTAGGGTTTAGTGGGTTTTTTCCCCTAAGAGGCTTTCCCACATATATCATGTGTTATGTGCTTGATATTTTTATATCTTCTTTGTTCATTGTAATGGTTAATTTGTATGCATCATTATTGTATGTGTTTAATAGTTAAGAGTTGGGAATTAAATTAGATTATCTTACATCAATGGTTCACCCCCCTTCTCAGTGATTGTACCTCTAACAATTGGTATCAGATTAGGACCTTATTTGCAATTTTAACCACTTAAAAGTGATTCAAGGTACAATATGGCTAAGCAATTGAAGAAAAATAATCAAGAGTTGAAGGCTCAAGTAGAGGTTACTTATGCATGTCTAAAATTAAGAGAATAAAAATGAAATCATTACAAGGCACTTTTTAAGAAGTATAGATGTAAGATGAGTGATTATGATCAAGAAGAAGTTTAGAATAAGATTATGGCCTCAAGATTTAAGGCTACTAAGGATGAGTGCATTAAGCTCAATAAGGAGATAGAATCCTTGAAAGCATTCTCAAGCTCAAAATATGATAAAGAGAAGATCAATATTATTGAGTATCAATTAAGGGTTATAAATATAAATTTGAGTTCAAAAGAGGAAGAATGTAGACATATAAAGACTTAGTTTGAAGAGATAAATGCCAAGTTGAGTTCAAATCAAGGTGAGCATGATGAGTTGAAGTCCAATCTTGATTATATAAAGATTATTAAAGATCAATCATGTAGATTGAAGGATGACATGAATAAAGAACCTAAGAAGGATAAAGAGACCATCTAAGATCTTAGAATTCAGTTAGAGGCTACAAGTTCAAGTATGAGAGCTAATGAGGATTAGAGTTTTCAATTGAAGATCAATCTAGACTCATTAAAGGATGAGCATGAATAATTTGTTGTCAAGATAAAAAATATTGAGAAAGATCAAGAAAGGTCAACTCAAGACAAGAAGAATGTAAGAACCAAGATCAACAAGAAAAGACTGATTAGGCAACCAAATGCTATAAGGTATGAAAGTTAATTTCATGGTCATTGTTTTACATGTAAACTTTTTGGTCATAAGGAAAGAAACTATAGAAGGAAGGGAAGCTAGTCAGATAGAGGTATGCATAATGTAGTTTATTGTAATTATCATGACATTGGACATATTACTAGATTCTACCCTAGAATGCATGGGAAAAGACTAACCCAATTATGGAGACCTAATATAGTTAAGCTTTAGCATAATGAACCTAGGATACAAGATGATATGTTTGCTAAGATTCATAATATTCATAAAGTGAAAGATATGAATGATGTTATTTTTTTTTAGTTATCATCAAGTTGGTCATATTGCAAGATATTGGATAAACAAGCTTTCAAGTCATAAGAAGGTGCATGGACATCCTAGTGTTATCAAAAAAGGTCAATCCTTCATACGGAATATTAAGGAAATGAAGACCAAGAAATCTAATTTAGTTGAGTTGAAAGATCAAGGTGGATTGCCTACTAAAGAAAAAGAGGAATCAAATATGAAGAAGGTTCAAGAATACCAAGATAATGTGTCATTTGTCTAGATAGAATAAGAGAATAAAAATTTATTTCAAGTCAAGCTAAAGGAAAAGACAAAAGTGATAATTGAGGTTAGTTATAAGGTATTTATGGATCCAAGATAACATCTTGATGTTACTGAGCAAGTTTCATGTAAAGAACATCAATTGTTAATACCTAGTGATGAAGTTCTTTCTTCAGATGAAAAGGTATGTCATGAATCTATGTTATCTCAATATATTGTAAATTATATCTTACAATAAAAGAAGAATATTTTAGTGGATGAGAAAGTTGCTTCTCTTAAGTTTAAGAAAAATAAAAACTATCAGTTTTAGATCACTAGGTAGGAGAAGGAATATGAGGAGTTGTGGGTAAATCATATTTTCACATTATTCTGGGACATTATGGGTTAGGGTGTCTCTATCTAGGCTTCAAGAAGACACTTGACAAGTAAGAGGAAGCATGGTGGATTCTAGTTGAGTTGTGGTTGATGTTGCAGAATAAGAAAGATTTTTTAAAAATGTGCTTGGCTAAGGGGGCAATAATGAGTTTTATGAATCTGCTCCAAAGTGTTGTGATGGAATGATTTATAAGATATATTTAGGGATAGTGATCCTAAACTCAAAGTTTTGCTCAAATATTTCAAGGATAGTATAGTTGGTCAAAGTGGTGAAGAATGAAGCTATGTGTGGAAGATCTGTAGGCAAGAAATGAAAATCACCATGGGTCTAATCAAGGATGTGTTATGAAGATGAGTAGTTTTGTAAGAGTGATTTGAAAAGGTTTTAAACCATGATGACTTGTAGAGGGTAAAAGGGAAATTATTTTGAGATCCATGTGAGACTTATTCAATTTTTCTTTAGTTGTTTAAATTGATCTAATGAAGATATGAGATCTTTTGCTAGTTTCATAAGAATATTGAATAAGTGTGGATAGTTTTGAATATTTGCTAGTAGACCTTGTTCAATAAGAAGTCTTTTTGAAGATATAATGATCCAAGTGGAGCATGAAGTTAGGAGGGTCTAACTTAAATAGTTTGAAAATCTTGAATAGCTATGCATTATGTGAGGGGGAGTATATGTGAGATGTTCTAGTCATGGTGGAGATATGAAAAAGTTTTCTATAGATGTGAACTCAAGCATGTTGATATGATGACTTGATCAAACCAAGTCAGGTGCTTTGACAATATATTGAATCCTCATGCATAAACAAAGGGGGAGCTCTATAAATGGTCAGGACCTAGGATCAGATGAATGTGTAATAAAATTTGAGAGAGAAGGTATGAAGTAAATTATGTTGATTCAACATTATTGGAAATGGTGTGAAGATGTTCAAAGGGTGCCTAAGCATAGAAGATATGTATGATCAAAGAAGAGTGTCGTCATGGAACATGTTTGATAAGCTCAAGGTAAGAATAGGTATTCACAATGTTGGGGGGGGAGTATGTATCATCTCTCAGAGGTGGTCTTTTCTTGTTTTTGTTTCTTGAAGTTTTTTTAGGTCCTTAGGATTAGAAAATGAGCCCACTTTGTCATTGTGTCAAAGGGGGAGAAACTGCTTGAAGAGAGAGATGAAGTTTGAGTCTGAGATTTGTAGTGGTGTTTAACATCAATGACAAAGGGAAAGATTATTGGAGGTTTATAAATGATCTCCAAGGTGACTAAGGATGTTTATGAGGTGTCATGTGTGGTAGAATGTCAATGACAAAGTGTCCTTTAATGTTCTTCAATGTTCTTGCATATTTCTTTAGTGTTTGACTTGGATAGGTAGATGATGGATGTTATTGATGGTATGGTCAAGTTATATAGACCCTATGGGGTGTTATGAGGGATTAGAGTGATTATGAATTTGAAAATAATTCATCATAGCAATCATATGAGTGTCTAGGTTCAAGTAGTCATCTTGGTAAACAATACTAAGAAATTAGTTTGATGACATCATATTTCACATGTGTGAAGGTTTCAAGAGTAATTTAATACATGTATGGATTCCCCTATGAGAGGTGATCATGTGGTTAAAATTTTAGGTCTGGACATGGTGCGTAATAAAATTTATTAAGGTGAAAAGTTGGATTCTCAAGTAGAGTTCACTAAGTTCCCATACTTTGCCAAATTTGCATTATCAAAGATCTATAGTGAGTGTTTAATCAGGAGATGAAGATCTAAGGTGAGTAATTAATCTAACTAGATAAGGATGTAACAGAGCACATGATCTTGTTATATAATAATCCAATGGTGCATATGAATTTAATAAGTCAAAAAAACCTAAGAATAAATGCATTGATGACATGTGTCATGATCATTAAGTTTGAGAAGCATATTTATTGCAAGCATTTAATCTGACCAGATAAGGATCTAATGGTGCATGTTAAATCATGTAGACAAATATCAATGGTGCAAATGGAATTAATAAGTTAACATAATGCTTAGATTTCACATGGGACTGATAAGTGGCACAAGATTGGGTTATAATATCAAGGTCATCTGAGAGCATGTGGTACTACCAAGTGGTGCAAGAGTAAGGACTAATAGCAATGTGCTTAGAAGGCATGCAAGGGTGCTAAGTGTCTTTATCTTAGAAGTGAGGATCCGAGACAAACAATGAGTGATGTTAGTTAAAGTTATGGTGATAGTAATGATATCAATGAAGTTAAATTGATATATATTTTAGGGAGAATGAGATGAATACACGTGTCTACAATATTTTAACTTACCAATAACCGTTGGTATTTGAAATTTATAAAGGGAAAAACTAGTTTGTAGGTTTTTGTTTATATCTTTTAACCTAGGATGAATTTGAAGGTGATGTAAAAAGAAAAGTTGAAGAGGAAATTGAGTAAAATATATTTAAGTGAGTTATAATGTTTTAATATTTGTATATTAAAAGATATTAAGATCCAAAGTTGACTATGTGTTTGACCATGTTCTGCAAGTGACCCGAGAAGGATAATTGAGTTGTTCTTGATAGTATTTTGATGTTTCAATATGAATTAAATATTGGAGAGTTTTTTATACTTCATGAATAATATATGTATGGATTTTATAAGTTTTACCAATCTATATTTATTATAAACAAAGGCTTAAAATTTGACTATGTTTATTGAATACATTGACAATTTGAGTGAACTCTTGTAGAGGTAAGTGAAGGTGTTATGAGTAGATTTAAGGAATAAAATGAGTATGGAGATGTTCTATAAGTCTCTAAATTTTATTATAAGTCATTTTTTATCATATTTTTCCTATATTCATTGATGGAGAGTCAAAATGGTTTAACTTTATATGACCAGTCTAAGTGGTCATTATGAGAGAGTTGAATTGAGTGCTTAGAGCATGTGTTGAAGTTTATAAAAAATATAGAGGTGTATTAGAGGTATTTCAGGGTTCACCCATGTGATATAATCATATTTATATGTGAAATACTTAATTCTTTACTTCATAAGTTTGATACTATGTTTTCTATGTATGAATGCCTAAAGAGTGAAGAGACCTAATTGGTAGCTTCAAATGTTGAGTTGGTGTTCAAAAAGGAATATACATATGAGGGAGTTATAAATGGTGTATTGGATATAGTTTTGATGTGTTCAAATAATTATTAGAAGATTAAATTTTCCCAAGGAGTTGAATTTGTAATGTATGGGTGAGTAGGCCTAATTATTTTAGGTCTCACCAAGACCTAATGGTGGTTTAGGTTTAATGAGGTAATGGTCAACTTAAGGAGTGTGGGATTGTTAAATTTAACATGTATGAATACCTATTTAAAATTTATAATAATTATAGTAAGCATTTGGCTGACCAAGATGGGTTAGATAAGTGTATACTATAAATCCTAGGCATAATTAGCCTATTTTTGAGTGAGTTGAAGAAATGTGGATTAAAGCGAATGAGATAACATTTTAAAGATAAGGTATAGATCATTAATTACCAACAAAGAGTGAACAATATTATTCATTCTTATTTTATCAAGGTGATGAAGGTAAACACATAGGTCATTGGACCTAATAAGCCTAAAAGAGGTAGATTAAGTGAGTAAGCCCTAGAGGCTGATTGAGTGAGTGTGCTTAGTGGATGGATTTAAGAGTAGACAAGGTTGGGGTTTATGTACATGACCTACAAGTAATTTTGATAATTTTTTGACAAACTTGTTATAGATTTTTTGATTGTGTATGTGCTAAAAAATTAAGAGTGATCTAAAAGGGTGTTTCAAGTGCATTACTTATGTATGCAAGTTTTTTAGAGTGTAAATGGGAAAGAGAGAAAGCAAGATAAGTCTATCATCAAGTGTAAAATAAATCATATAAGAAGCTGAGATTAGATCAAGGTAGTTGAGTTGGTGCTTGGTTTCCTAGGGGGTTGGTTCCTCTTTGTGGGATGGGTATTTCACTAAACTAAGGGATGGGTGTTCCTTGATCAGTTGGTATTGGTCTAAATTTGGATATTGTTATTATAGAACTACAGTACATCTTACAAGGTTTAGTGGGTTTTATCCCCTAAGAGGGTTTCCCACGTATATCATGAGTTATGTTCTTGATCTTGCTATATGTTCCTTATTCATTGCAATGATTAATTTTTATGCATCATGATTGTATGTGTTTAATGGTTAAGAATTAGGAATTGAATTGAATTATCTTGCATCATAGATTCACCCTAATTATTAGTTATTATACCTCTAACACTAAGGTCATCTTATAGAGTATTAACTCTTTTTTTCACAAAGTCTTATTGAATACAGAAAGCAGGGTTTTTATAATTTCACTATGAGTGACAGTCAATGACCCAAATCTAAAGGCACCAGAGTAAAGGTGAAGACAAAACTAGAAGCATATAGGTGGCCACATCTTATTTTAGATGATATTCATATTAGACACTATCATCGAACCCAAACACTATTATTGACATAATTGTCCCAAGAAGACACAACTATCCAAAGAGCCAAAGGTACAAGACCTAGAATTTGAAGATCTTTATAGAACTTTCTTCCTACCTAATTTTAGTTTATTTTAAGTTCACATATTTATTAGCATTAGAACTAGTTAAGTACATCACTTTTTTTTATCATTTTCTATATCTAACATAGTTTAAATTTCAATTAATACTTATCTTAGTTTAATAAATTTAATATATGGTACATTTGAGTTTAGAATATTAATTGGCCTTATATAGATCTGATATTCACCCTTGTGCACTGTCACTTTTATATCCTTAAGCCTATCTACCCAAGTAAGATCCACATCTAAATTAGGGTTAAAATTTACCGCCACTTAAAACCATTACAAACTACTCTTATTTGTTTTCCTAAGTAATTAAAACCCACTTATACACTCCCCTAGGCAATTCATCGACCAAAATATTCCCAACTTATGAAAAAACCATTTTTACTACTTTTCCTACTATGTTTATTGGTTTAACATTGTTATGGGTTTATCACATGTTACAAAAAATCTATCAGCCCAAGTTGACATAGTTCAATACTTAACGTCTCTATTTCCCACCTAAATAAGTCGATCGAGAAGAATTCATTAGATAAATTCTCTTGGGAAGCTTTAGGGCCAATCCTTGGCTATAAATATCCCCTCAACTTCATTTATAAAGAGAGGATCATTTATTTGTTCATCATAATTGATCGTAAATAAAATTATATAATCAATATGAGGTTTCATTACTTAGTTTTTTTCCTTGGAGAAGTAACACTTACTTTAGGGAGGTCTTGGATGCATAGGAGAAGTCTTATATCTTGGAGTTGGTCTATTATTGTGATATTTACAATCCTATTGATGGAAACATGGGAACGTTTTCTATTTATTGATTTGTGACTCACCTAATGTGAAGTGACACCAATTCATCAATAGTTGGAAAAATCACCATAGGAATGGTGAATCTCCTCTAGTTTTGAGAGTGGAAGTTCTCTCATATGATATGAGAAATTTGGGGTTTTATGTAATTTTCACCCATAATTATGAAGGAAACAAAATAACGCACAATGGGATAAATTTAGAGAACCACTAGGATAACTCAATAATAATTAATAAAAATATAACTTCTTCTCACACAAAAATGAACATAGGAGTAGTGAGGGTTTTGAGAACATAAGGCATGCTTTGAAGCACAAAGTATCCTCATAAACTTGATCACACACTTTGTATGATATTACATTGAGATAAAAAATGTAAAAACTCATGGACATCATGAAATCTCATCCATGGAGGCTCTCAACATAAAGTTTTGGAAACACCATTGTTGCACATAACCAAATAAATGCATAAATTTAATGGAATCTTTGATCACAAGTAAGAAATATAAATTCATAAAAAAAGAGAATCAAAATATATAAAAATATAAAGAGTCTCACCCATTTTCTTGCATTTCATTTCTCCAATCTAGAAATAACATGTCTCCACACAAAGTTATAACTAGTTCTCTCCAAGAGCTTGAGGAAAAGAAGAAAAACTTGGAAAAAATCCATATTTTTGACTTTTGTACGAAAATTATATTTGGAATATGAAAAGTCATTTATTTTCCCATTTTTTTTTTTTTTTTTTTATTTGGGTAAATTTAAAATATTCAAATAGACTTTTTGATTTGCATTTGCACACAAATATTAATTCTGAAAAGAACTATTATGCCTAATGACTAAAAAAAATATAGTCATTTAACGAATTTAATTAATTCTAATTAATTATAAAATAATTAATAGCATAATCAAGCCAATAAATTTTTCATCAAACCCACTATATCAAATGTATAATTTATAACATATGGGTTAGTCTAAAATTATGTTTTGTCTATTGGGATATGGAGTCCTGTAAAATATTATGAAAAATAAGACAATATGTAAAACATGATGGGAAATGAATAAAATGGTATAGTGAAATTTGGATGGCCAAATTTCATTAAAAAAAATCCATAAAAGCCAATTTTAAAGCACCATTGGTTAAGGGAGAGATTAAGGCATGACATGTTCACCTTAACAAGGTAAGTATATTTGTAGCCCTTCATATTTTGATAAGTGGATGTTGTAGTGATAATAGATTGAATTGTATATCTCCATTCTTAGATAATCTCTATGTTATATTAGATAGAATTGTCTTTAGGTGTTTATTATCTTCCTCATTTGTGCCATAATATTTGGTGAGCACTAGATTATATTGCATATTCATTTACTAGATTAACTTGCATGGTTATTTAGTAGATTAACTTGCTTATTATTATTAAAATCACAAGACCTAGCTAGGGTTTTAAAAAAATGGCATTTGACTAGAGGCCTTGTAAACCTCTCCTTTGCCATTTTATGATAAAATATCCCTTAGTGTAGGTTTAGCAGATCCATTATTAGTCATGACCCCAATATAACAAAGTATTGTTAAGTAGATATTTAGTTTATTACCTTGTCCAAACTTGGATATTACTGAGTAGGATAAGTTATAGATATATCTTATTTAGATTCCATACATTATAGTGAATTCAACATGAATCTAACATTTTCATAATTTTTATTTTTTATATAGACAACTAGATCAACCCTATGGACCTAGTTTAACATTCTGTGCATATGATTTTATTCTTCATCAAATGTGTCAACCTAATTCAATTATGTGCACAGGTTTTTACATCTTCATCGACCATATTAACCTAGTTTGGCTCTATGTGTGGGATTTTATAGCTTCTTCAACTATGTATACCTAGTTAGGTCATTGTTTTATAGGTTTTTCAACTAAGGTGAGCTTGTTAACCCTGTTAAGTCTCTTGTGCATGGAATTTCCAGCATCAAAAACTAGATCGATCTAATCGACATAATTTGTTTTTTTACCTTTGACATATAACTAAATTGATTTTATTGATCTCTTATTTTATAAATTTTTCATTTTATAACTAATTTAATTAGATGGACATTGTTCTATTTTATCTATTAAATACTGGGTTTATTTATATGGCATCGACTGGCTTGATTTTGTCTAAATATTCTATCTTTTGCCTTTGCATGTTCAAAATTCTACTTAGATGGCCTTGTTCAAAATAATAAATCAACATTTTTAGGAAAACTATTACATTAACCTGGTTGACTATATTATCTACCAGGTCCACTCTAAACATATCAATAATTTCCCTTTGTCAAATTTTAAGTAAATCTATTTTCTCACTTTTTTTCAAAATTCAAATTTCAATACTATTTTTACATTTTTTTTAGTTTTATAAAAATATATTGTTATAGTCAACTAAGTCAACTAGATTGACTTAGTTATGTAACTAATTTCTAATCAAAAAACTATGTTGACTTACTTGACTATGTTCATTTTGGCCTATCTTTCAAACTATACCATCTTGTAATTCCTATAGATCATAATGAACCTACTTGACTTAGTTTATTTTTAGATTATTATTGTTATCTAGTCTACCTAACTACTCACCCTATTTTAATGTGAACCTATTGCCTAAATTAGTTTTTTCTTAGACTACTTGATCTTATCGAGTTAAGTAAACCACTATGTCAACCTGTTGAACTCCATACCTACTAGATGACATATTTTAATTTCAATCTTTTTTATTCCCTGCTCAAACTACATCAATCTATCTGACTATGTAGTGGTTGGCTAACATAATTAGTTTCCAAACTTGAATCTTATTTGGATGATATCATTTAATATCTAGTTGATTTATATTTATTCCTATAAATTCCTTAATATAACCTATACGTTCCTAAATTTATTCTTACCTTTTTTAACATCATAAAATCACCTATCAAAATCTTTATTGATAACCTTAATCCATTTAAATGATACATGGATTGTTATTTGTTACCTACCTTAACCACCCAAGAAAATATTCCCTCATGGTGTACCTTTTCTCGTCATTCATATCAATAAATTGATTACTATAGAATAGGATTACAAGACAAGGTTAGATCATGCGTTAGTTAAGAAATATCTTAAATAAGCATAAATACCTAAATTTTCAAGCCTACTCTCTCAAGGGAAGTACTAATGAATTAAAATAACTAATTATGAAAGAAAGATGATGTTATACCTTTCAAGTAGTTAGTGTCCCTCAAAAGTGGTCAAGAAGTATGTTTTTACCTAGATTTGGTGCTCCAAGTTTTTGTCAATGAAGTGTATCATGAGCCTCCAACATCTCTTAGTTCATCAATGGATTGAGTTCTTCAATTTGGTCTAATTATTTGAATACATGAATCTTATTTATACAATTTATGCATAGTAAGTTTGCACAACTGAATCTTAAAAATGGTGGTCTTGTCTCTCTTATTTATAACTTTTCAATATTGTTCAAGATCAACCATAACAATCCATCTTGAGATCAAGATGTGTGGCCATGGACTGATTAAATTTTGGAGGGACAAGCCATAAATATGCACATTAATATTAGGAAGATTGGGGCATTGATGAGGCATGGGAGGGCTTAATTATGATTTTCATCCCATTAATGGCATATGGATTCCACCCCATTGATAATGTAATGGGATGATGCAAAATTAAATATTGAATTTATAGTAATTATATATTCAATGTATTTCATAGAATTTTTACTTAAGCTCTTGATTTGAATTAATTTGCTTAAGTAACTTTGATTAATTTTTTACAATACTTTGGAAATTTGTTGCATGGTTAATCAACCTGGTCAGAAATGTCATTTTATTAAGTTATAATTTGATTTGAGTATAATTATAATAAGGTATTAGTCGCATATAGGATAATACCCTAGTTACGGTATTATGGACATGAAATAACACATGCACATGATGTGTGATTCTAGAAGAAAAAAATTCAATGGTCCAAGACATCATTTCACATGGTTATAATTTAAATTGAAATGATTTAATAAAAGATAATAAACATAAAATGCATTTCTCCATATAGGGATACATTAGCATAAACCAACACCTACACATGACAAGTTTGAACAATTTGGAGCATTTTAGTAATTTTGCTTTAGATTATGCATTGTCACATAATATCATTTAGATTGACAATTTCAGCACAATAATGATAGGAATTAGATGTATACATTTTAACCCTATTTAAGAAGACATGAAAAGATATTTGGTCAAAGTAATGCTTTTTTAAAGAATAAAAAGGTCACTATAATTATAAGAAATAAATTCATTCTTATTTTTCTTTAAATTTTGCATGAATCATGTATAAATAGGGCTATGAAAATGCCCTAAACAGTGTTTAAGTGACCTGTGATGCCCCTCAAGGGGAAGATGATTTTTTTTTAAATTTTGATGGGTTGACCCTTGATCATAAGAAATAATAATCATGTTAATTTCAATAAAAGAGGATGAAAATGAAGCAATTAAAATAAATTGGGATGAAAAATGGATAAATAGGGCTTAAATAATAGCCTAAAAGAGATAAAATGAAGTAACTATAGGCCCATGGGGTGAAGTTTTTTTAAAATTTATTATATTTTTGGAATTTGGACAATAAAAATAGCTCATTTTCACCCCTAGATATATTAAAAAAAGCTCTGATATTTGTGCATGAGAGATCTAAGAAAGATGGATAATATCCTACACCACCATCACCTTGGAAAGCATGTGAGTATCAAAGACCACTAGGGAGAAAACCATCAGTAGATAACTTTTTTGGTATTTAATTTTTGCATTTATGGAATTTATTATGAGTAGGAAGTAGGATGTTTGTCATTCCCACTAATTTCCCAAATTGGTAATTGGTAATGTCACCCTCAATAATGGTGGGATCACCATTGAAAATAGTGAATTCACTATTCTTTCGATGGGTTCAAAAGTTATAATGGAGAGTTACCCACCTCATCTAAAAAATATCGTATTTGTGCAAAAATCACTAGTAAAATGATGGATTTGCCTAATCAAATGTAGATTTCACTAACAAGAAAAAAATCACCTTACAAATAAGAGAAAACACCTCATATGTCATTAGGTTTGATATAAATGGTGATAACACCCTATTCAATGATAGAATCACCTCAAAAATGATGAATTGTATAATAAAATGGTGAATACACCATAAAAAGGGAGGATGGGGCCCATAAGAGATTAATACAGGCTCAAAATTAAAAAAAGAGAGAGTGAAGCCCATAGATTATTAGTCTTATCTTTAAATTAGAAGAATACAAATAAACTAAATCAGTGAAAGGAAATATAATTGAACCAGGTCCCTATGTTTGATTTGTAGGTGTGAGTCAGAGTTATCATGTCATGAGAGTGATGATCACATGTTCTCTAATGACAAATCATATAGACAAAAAATCTCATGGGTGTCTTCTAGGTCATGGAGTTAGCTCACCTGAAGAGACTACCAGTGATTTGAATGGATAGGGCCTACTTGTTAGCACTGGTAGAGAGGTGGCATTCAAAAACCTTGATATTATACCTACCCACTAGGGAGGCCATAATTAATTTGGAGGATATCCATTATATCTTATGGGTGCTGAGATGAGGTTGTTCTAGAGGAATTGTTAGGTTTGATTACAAACCTAGAGATTATAGATGACAACATTGATATACATGCAATAAAACACTTAGCTTGGCCTCTAGATGAAAAATTAGGAGTGAGATAATGGATAATTCCCCCTGAGGTGGTGATATCTATGGCTCTTAGTAGTAGATTTATGAATCTTGACAAGAGAAAATGGTTTCTCCTGCTTGGTTTGATCAGAGTTATCCAAGAAATGTTTGAGAAGTTAACACAATTTACATAGGGGCTAAAGCCATCTATACAGAGACCTACATATGATATCTTACCATAGAGGGCACAACATTGGGTATAATAAATTCCTCTAGGTCTAGTTCTTAGAGAATATTTCTTTTGATAAACTAGTGGGGTCAAGATACCATAGGGGATCGAAGGATCTAGTGTATTTTGGATTGAATTTGATAGGGATAAGTTTATAGGATCATCTATGGGACTTGCCTTATTAATGGTGAGATATATATGAGATAGAGGACAAGGATTTTATTTGGTGCCCCTATAGAGAGATGTAGTGGAATTGGATTGAAGACTTATTCATGATTGGTTATATGATCAATCCTTACTATATTATAGGTCTCCATGATTAACTAGTAGAGTGGTATAGTCCAAATTGAGTCTAGTGTAAATTTGGCATGAAACAAGATATCTTAGAGGGTATGCACTATTTTTCACAAAGGACAATGGAGATCATAGAGTGGTGGCCACTTGTGCACTAAGATGAGTCATTTTTAGACTATAGCAAGGTTATACACATGTTATGGGACTATGCAGGAAGGGTCACATATGTGGGGGTGATAGATGATTACACAATATGGTGGGATATGGTTAGATTGATATGATTGAATAGGCCACTTCTATAACAACCAATTTTGTGTCAAAGATGGGTTAAGTTGAGGAGATACTGGGGGTAGGTCCCAAAATAATGATAGGCTCAAGTTATAGCATAGATAGTAATTCCAAATGTTATTCCAATGTAGGTAGTCTATCCTTAGGTATAATAGGATCCATTACATGATATAGAGATGGTTAAACTAGATGGATAGGATATTGATATGGGGGATTACCTAGGTGGAGATGAGGGTCATAAGACTAAGATATGAGAGGCTAGGGCCTATGGGATAGGCATAGGTATAGGTTCAAGAGAGGTAGGGAACTCCATAATATATATAAGTATAGGAGAGTCTAGGTCCTTTGGCATAAGGAGGTCCATGAAGGACCAAGCATTGATAGATAGACTATATGTATGAAGGATGATGTTTTATGTGCAAAAAATGAGATATCTAACTAAAAGTAGTTATATGAGGTGGTAGTTTGTGTCACTTGTATTTTCACCCCTTGAGGAGATGTCTTATCTCTTTTCATCCAAGTGGCACAATGGAAACATCTCACAAGCTGTGGGTAACCAATAGGTGAGATGAATCTCTAGAAGGTCTAAGTCCATAAATGTGTCTTGAAATGCTTTCACCTAAACTAATTAATTGTTTATGGGGGAAAAGGGTTAGATTTTGCATGAAATAAAACCTATTATGTGGGGTGATGTACCAAGATGTTTACCATAAGACTATCATACTTATCACAAAGAGACAAGGCATACAACACTAGTCTAAGGGTACTATAATACACTAACATTATTATTTCAATATAAAGGTGACATGCATGAATACTATCCAAGGTAAGTGAAACCATAGATTAGTTTTAGATACTAAGGATTCCTTATACACTTAAGGATAGATCCATATACTTAACAAAACTTCATATGACTTGTTAGGCTAAAATCACTTCATCAAACATGTAAGGATTGAGAGAAAGCAAGGATAGATGAGTATCTCTTAACCATTCACTATAAATATCTTCACACACTTTGACAAGATGATATATGAAATCAAAATATATTTAATCTATTGTGTATGGAAAATTAAAATTTCAAAACTAGTAGAGCTTTTCCATACATGGTGTGGTATTATATTACAAAGGCCGAAATGGCAACTACTTATAACATTTGAGAGAGAAGTGGGAAGAAAGGAGTCCAAAGGTCACTTAAACACTCTTCATGATGAGAGGAGAAGTTACATGTGTATAAGAAGGAAGTATGATATAGACCAATAAATGTCTGATAGGACAAATGGCTCTCCAAACTATGCAACTCATGAAATATGGTGTGAAACTCCTTATTTTACACAATAAAATTGTCTTCATCATTCCCCCTTTTTGGAACATGTAAAAAATAACTAGGGAAAAATCTAATAATTTAAATAATAGATAGGGATTATATACATGCTTATCCATGCATTGGTTGCATTCTTAATCATATGGATTCCTCTAAAAGTGAGCCATCACTCCCTCCAATCAAATAAATTCCTCTTTTAATCACCCCTTACACTTGGTCTCAAAATTGGCTTAAATTTTCCATGAAAGGGAGTGGATGACAATTGGAAAGACCCTCCATGTCCTTAGATTTCATAGGTAAACCTTAAATATGCTCCCTCTTAAAGTTTTCCCACTTCTCACCATCTTGCTCACTTTACCAATTTTGATTGGGTGAGATGAAGTTACTTAGAGGGACACTTAAGATATTTTTGAAACATTAAATGGTCATAATGAGTTATAATAAGTATTTATCTCACTCCCAAAGTTGAGTATTCCTCTTTAAAGACCTTAGAACTTACACAATGAAAAAAATAACCAAAGAAATAAATCATGTACCCTATTTGTATAGGTAGGGTTGTGAAAATGTTGATGCGGAGGAGAACTGAATATTCCTCTATAACCTCTATCCACTTTCATGGTCATTCCATCCAATTTGGATAGCTCTCCATCCTTATTTCCTCAATCAGGTCCTTATCTAGGGTTTAATAAGGTTTTAAGTCCTTTTTGCTCTTAAGCTTTATTCATAAATATATGAAATTGGAACTACAAAAAAATTCCACAAGAGTGATGTTCAATACCCCTATCAACCTCCCCAAACTCTTTGGATTTCCATGCACAACCTCAAAGAATATGTGAGCATCTAAAGTTTCCTTATCGAGCTTGATTCCTCATTTCCTATACGCTTAAATTAGTCTTGAGTCAAAGTGAGATTTCTTGTGATGTCCCCTACATTTCAAAAGCTTAGACACATCTAAAATGAACCTATAAACATTATTCAATACATTAGAATGCTCATGTATATGAACTAAGCAATGGAATAAGAAGAGGAGATTAGTATTATGTTAGTGACAAAACGAATAAAGCAAATTGACAAACAACACACTAAATTAACACCTTCATGCCTAGTTCTAGGGTGATATTAAAAAAAAATGACAAATACAACTAAAAAGTAAGGAAAAACAAGAATCCTTCACCTTCCTTGGATTCTCCAAATTCTTTTGTAGTGGCTTGCTTAGCTTGTGCTCATGAAGTATGCATCAATGGAAGGTTGGCTACCTCCATCTCTCCTTGGCACCTTTAGATTTGGTTTGTCTTGGAATTAATTTGGAATGGTAACACTAATTGCGATAGCTTTTGGAATCATTTTTGAATTATAACTTTTCATTCTCAAGACTTAAAATTCATTTGGCAAGGCCTCCTATTTATAGATTTTTACAAATGGGTAGAATCAAACTGAACCATCCATCTTAGGATTGATATGTGTGGCTAAGGATTAATCCAATTATGTAATTAAAATTGATAAATAGGCTCATCAATATTTGGGATAGAGGAGAAACTAAGAGGCATAGAGGGAATTAATGAGGCATGGGAGGTATAAATCTTGATATTTGTAGCATTTATGGCCTAGGGATGTATTCCCAAGAAATGAGGTCACTTGATAATGTAAATATTCAATATTCATTTCCAAAAATAAGTATTAAAAAAGTTTCCATGGAATTATTAATTAGGATCTAATTTGGTTTAATTATCTCTTAAGTATGATTAAGCACTTTATGCACAAATTACTCAGATTGATTAGAATGGCTTGTTATTGGTCCAAAATTTGACAGGGTTGGAATTAGAATGTGATGTCAGATGCATTGGATCCATTATTCCATTTAGGATGTTACCAATACCAAATAACAAAGGCACGTGTCTCATGCAAGATATTTGATAGAAAATATCAATTCAAGGTACCTAAGTTCAAAATTATCATTGACTTAGAATGATCTGATCAAAGTTAGCTAGACCATAAATTGCATTACCCCATTTAATGATACTCTAGCCAAAATCAACACTTGAATATGTCATTTCACATCATTTATCATATTTTAGTGTTTTTAGGCCAAATTATGCACTTTAGGTGAAAATTGTTCAAAACCCTGATTGGAGGTCATTGGTGGCCAGATTTAGGTGTCTATAGTTTGCCCCTATTCAGTAAGGCATTACAAGCTATAATCACAATAACATCTTCTCAAAGAATGAAAAAGGTCCTGTATGCCTACAACTACAACAATGATAAACTAATAGTATGATGCCCCTTTGAGAGAATGGTTGGCACAAGGAGGTTGACAAAATGGTCCCTCAAAAAGAAAGAAGCAAAATGAGGGGACCAAAAAAAGGAGAGATGATGGGGTGAAAACATAATGATTTTGAAAAAGTAGTCAAAATCACCGAGAATGTAAGTGGGATGATGTATAATGGTTTGCCAAAAGGTGGTTATAAGCATTATACCTCAATAATGGCAGTGTGGTATGATAACAAAATATTTTTCCTGAAGGTAGTTATAATCATTGAGAATTTGGAGTTGTCCCAGTTAGGATAGACAAAAAAGATAACAACATGCCCCTTTATGCGTAGAAAAAGGAAAGTGGTAGTAACATAATGATTTGCCCAAAGGTGGTTATAATCATTGATAAATTCAGGTGGGATGATGTACAATGATTTTCCCATATGTAGTTATAGTCATTGAACCCTAACTATGGTAAACATGACAAACTTGGTTAAGGATGATGATAACTTAATATAGAGGGTGATGATGAATTAGAACAACCTACTAGTAAGGAGATGCTATTGTGAACTAATAAAGGTTGAATTTTTTTCATATTTAATTACTCTAGTTGGGATATGATTGGGGTTAAATTAGGATATCAATGCCAAAGAGATGTTGATGCTGCCATTATTGAATAGACTTCTTGAAGCTGAGGTTTGTTATAGCATATGTCGATAGATATCATGGTATAAGATCATGAGGACTTGGCCAGAATATGCATAAGGACTAACTCCCACAATCCAATATTCAATAGAAATAATTCACCAATGATAGAAACCATGATGACAATGTAAACATATGAATATGGATGGATTTGAGTAGAAATGTGGGAAAAGAATCACCCAATGAACACACATAAACCAAATCAAGGCAATAGTGATAAAAGCAAACAAACAAAAAAAATAAGCAGAAATAAACTAAGAACATAAATAACATAACAAAAACCATACAAACATTGTCCCTATAAAATAGGGGACAACTTAACGAATGAAAAAAATATGGGAATAAAATAAAAAGGAAGGGGGTGGTTGAGTTGTCTCCATATGCACTAGGAAAGTGGACACTTCCTACATAGTTCCATGGATGTAATATCCAAAAAAGACTTCAATCCAAATGTAGTTCTCCCAGGGAGTGGGAAAATATGATAAGTGATGAAAATAAACAAAATGGATGTGATATATGAATAGGAATGGTCTTACAAAATGGTAAGTGCATGAGAGCTAAAGGCCAAAAAGGATGGGAAAACTAAGAAACAAGTGATTTTATTTAAACTTAGTAAGTTTTCCCAAAATCCTTAAGGCAAAAAAGTGGTCAGTGTTTTAATTATTTTTACAGTTTTATAAATGTTTTTTGAATTTTTTAAGTATCTTAACTTGATTGAGAATGATGAGACACTAAATGGTTCAAGATTATAAAATGACAAGAGTGTTCAAACTTAGGTTTCTCACAAAATGGAAAGAGTATGGTTTAGGTTACTCAAAAAATGGTGAGAGTGTGGTGAAAAGGGTGACTAAGTTAACCTCAAAAATTATCAAGCACTACCTGCATAGTCTAGAGTAGGACCTCAAGTCACTGTAGTTCCTCTTTATAGTAGAGGAATTTGACTAGTGTAGCAGTCAATTCAAACAAAATAGGCATAGTTAGTAAAATTCATAGTATGGCATAGTAAGTGGAAATTTGGTATGTCAAGGCTCAATAAACAAATGTTATCCCTAGTTTTCCCATAAGCAATTATAACTAAGACACAATGGCATGGATCAATGATACTAATTTGCCCAAAGGTGGTTATAATTAGTAGCAATATTGGTGATAATAAAGGAATAACAAATGAAGGATATAATAGCCAAAATTTCTATCATACTGCTCCAAAATATGATCTCTACCTGAAGTACTTGATATAACTAATGAAAATGATCAAATTCTTTGGTGCTAAAAATGCATATGAATGGTAAAAACTAAGGTCAAATAGGCTAGGCTTTATAAAACATTTGGTTGATAGATCAAAATTTTAAAATAGATAAGGCTAAGAGGATGGATAAGAATGGTTTGTGTACAAAGAAGAATAGTGATAAAATGGCACCACTAAAATGGTCTTTATAGATAATATACCTTAGCACTCAAGTATAGTACTGCTTGAGGTGAATAATAGTCATCAGCTCAGGAAGTTCATCTCCATCTAGTGTGGCAATCCTATATGCTCTTGATCCATAATATATATTAATGATGAAAGGTCTTATCTAGTTTGGTTTAAATTTACCTTTATGCTTCTTCTCAGGTGTGGTGTTATTTTGGTTTTATTTAAGAACAAGATCACCAAGTTTAAATGTTCTATACTTGACACATCGATTGTAGTGGCCTTTAAGTCAATTCTAATATGCTTGAAGATTATTAAGTGTAGATATGTGATTTTCATCAAGCAGGTCTAGCTCCTATAGGTGAGCTACTTGATGGTCATGATAATCTAGGACATACTTGAAAGATATGCATAGTGAAGGAAACTTCACCTCAATGAGAAGGATGGATTCAGTACCATAAATAAGTGAATATGGACTGGCATCTTTGGGAGTATGGTGATTTTTATGGTATTTCCAAATGGTAGGGAATATCTAAAGGTGCCAATCATGATTGACATCATTGACAATATTTTTCAGAATATTGACAATGGTTTTATTTGATGCTTTAGCTTGGCCATTACCTTGAGGGTAATATGCTATAGAAAAATGTTGTATGATGTTATATTTCGTACATAGCTTGTCAAAATACTTATTCTTAAATGATCCTCCATTATTAGATATAATGTCAGAGGGGATATCATAGAGGCAAATGATATTGTTGAAGATGATCTTGGAACTTTACTTTCTAGTCACATGAGGGGTATAGCTTCGACCCACTTAGTGAAATATTTGATGGCAGTAAGGATATGTTTATGGCCATCAGATGAAGTGGGGTTTATTTTCCAAATGAGTTTAAGTCCCCATGTAGAAAATGGCTATGGTGTCAACATCAATTTTAGAGTTTAGGATGGGGCATGAATCATATTAGCATGCCATTGACACTTATCACACTCATTAACATAAGTAGTTTCATCTACGTCCACCATGGGCCAGTAATAACTAGTATGCAAGATCTTTTTGGATAGGACTACCCCACTAGAATGAGCTCTACATACTCCATGAACTTCTCTTAATTCTAGTGTAGACTCTACCAAAGTTAAACAATGAATCATAGTTCCATCAAAACTATGGTGGTAAAGGGTGTATCCAAGTAGAGTATAATGAGTGGAATAATGAATAAAGGGGTTTGTTTACAAGATATTTTAGGTGGTATAACTTGGTCATGAAGGTAGGTGTAAAGGTATGAGTATCAGATATAATTAGAACCAACAATATCATAAATCATTACAATGGTTGAAGGTTCATGAGATGTTGCAAATAAATTCTCAACAAGAAACTAATAGTCTCTAGCTTTATCTATTTATCAAATTATAGAGTTGATAGTAGTTATGGCATCTACAGTTCTATTACTAGCCCTTGGTATATGCTCAAATTAGATATTTGTAATTTGTTACCTTAGGGTATTGACCATAGCCTTATAGGGAACTGACTTGTCATCTTTGGTTCAGAAATGGTCTATGACCTAATTGATGATTAATTGAGAATCACCATAAACTTGGAGATGAGATATGTTCTAGTGTATTTCCTATCAAAGTCTTATGAAAAGTGATTTATACTATACCATGTTGTTTATACAAGGAAAATTGATTCTAAATGATTTAGGGATTATATCCCCCTATGGTGTAATAAATAAGAGGCCTACCCCTTGATCCATGTGTAGTAAATGAACAAACAAAATACAACTTTTAGTGTTGATCCTCAAGAGGTGTGTCAATGATGGTCATTATGGATTCATCAAGAAAATTAAATATGATTGGTTTTGTGTCTATAAGGGGTGCTTCAAGAAGTTGATTTGTAAGAACCTATCCTTTGATTACCTTCTGATTGACATACTCCATGTCAAACTCACTAAGAAGCATGATCCATTTGGCCATTATACCTTGTAAAGCTATTTTAAATATTAGATACTTGAGTGGATCTACTTTTGAAATGATGATGGTCTTATTGTTCAACATGTAATGGCATAATTTTTGAGCTACGAAGACCATGGCTAGACAAGATTTTTTAATAGGCACATAGTTATGTTCATGTGTGACCAAGGTACATCTTAAGTATTATATTGCATGCTCTTTTCCATTATTATCATGTTGAGCTAAAAGTGACCCTAAGACATTTTTAGTAGCTAATACATACAATAAGAATGGATTTCTTGGCATAAGAGGTAAAAAATAGGTGGATTAACTAGATAGTCCTTAAATTGTTGATTAGTTGTTTGGCAGTGGTCATCCCAATGAAATTAAACTCCCTTCTTTAGAAGATGTGTAAAGGGATGACACTTATTAGCTATCTAAGAGATGAAGCATCGGATTGACTGGATCTTGCCCTATAAACTTTGAAGTTGCTTTAAGTTAGTTAGTAGTGGCATCTCTATTATAGCAAGGACCTTGGCTAGATCGACTTCAATTCCCCTACGAGACATAATGAAGCCAAGTAAATTTATTGAGGTTACTCCAAATACACATTTCTTTGGATTGAATCTAACTTTTTACTCCTACAATCTTTCAAATATCCTACGTAGCACTGCTGGATGGTTAGCCCTAGTTTTGGATTTTCCTAATATGTCATCAACGTAGTCTTTAACAATATCATGCATCATATCATATAATATATCAATCATGACCCTTTGATAAATATTTCCATCATTATTAATACCAAATGGCATTACTTGATAATAAAATGTTCCCCATGGAGTGGTGAATGTTGTTTTATGATGGTCTTTTGGTGTTATTTGGATTTGGTTGTATCTTGAAAATTCATCCATGAGTGAAAGTATATCATAACCCATTATGGATTCGATGATCATATCAATATTAGGTAATGGAAAGTCATCCTTAGGACAATTTTTGTTTATGTCTTGAAAATCAATATAGATTTTGATTCTTTAAGGCTTTTTACTAATAGGTACAACATTTAATATCCATTTTGAGTAGTCAATGGATAAGATACATCTTGATTCTAAGACTTTTTCCAAATCTTTCTTTACCAAGACAATAATGCGAGGATGCATGTTATGCAAAAAAATTTCACTAATTTGGAATTAGGATTAACCACAAGGTGGTGTAGAACCAAGGTAGGATCCAAACCTGACATGTCAAAATAAGCCCATGCAAATATATCTACAAATTCTCTCAACAGAGCTGTAAAGACTTCATGTTCCTCCTCAATGAGGGACATGCCTAATTTTATACATTTTTGGTTTGATGAAGTCTCGATGCTTACCTCTATTGTATCTTTGGCTCAAAGGGTCAAACCATCTTCTAGGATAGTAGGCAAATACTTGAACTATTAGACTATATAAGGGTCCTCTATTAGGACTTGCTCTTCAATGTCTCTTAGGCATGATGAATTTAAGTTCTCCAATGGGAGATCTAGCCATGTGACAAAATTAGCCAAAAATTCTTGAAGAAATTGATCAAATACTTTTTGTTTCACAAAACTAAACTTGGATCCATACCCAAGTTCATCATTGGTGGTCTCTTGGGCTAAATTTGAAGAAGAATGAACACCCCCATATAATGGTGCTTGAAACAGGTTTTTGTCACTAGATTGGCCTTTATCTTTACTTTTTTCCTAGTCAAAAAGTGCCTCAAAGAGGTTTTCACTTTGGGACCTCAATGTTTTATTTATTTGATTTTGGCTAAGGGTGTTCACCTACTCTCCAAAATAAGCTTTAGGATCAAATGTAATTGAGGATCCTAATTTATGATCTCCCAATGGAACATTGTCTCTAAGGCCTAGAAAATCACAGAATGCCTCATCATTATGAAACTCATCAATTGGAAAATTGGATTCTTGTTGGTCCCAATCTATCAGTTAGGGATAGTATAATGGTAATGGGTTATGATAAATGATTAGGGTAAGGGTACAAATGGAATTATTATCAAACATTTTATTCTTAACTAGGTCATAAAAGGTGAGGCTATGATTAGACTCTAATTTTCTATCAACATCATCATCACTAGCCACTAGTGATGGAACTCAAATAAGATATGTGGGGTCACCCCCAAGAGGTTTAAATCCAAGTCCATAAAATCTTTTGTACTTGGTCATGGAAATTATCTAAATGGTTCCTTATTGATTCAGAATGAGGCCTCTCCTTCATAATCTTGATGCTTCATGATACTATTGGGAATAGGATACTTTGTACATTTATAACAATCATCTTGGTTGTCTTTGTACAACCATGATTCATTCCCTTCAAGAGGGTCTAGTTCTAGGCTAGATGCTGGTACAAACATGACATGTCCCTTATCTTTGTTTTCTATTTCCAATGTATGTGTGGGGTAATTTTAGGTCATCCAAAGTTATTTGAATTTTGAGGAATATTGGCAATATAAAAGGTAACATGGGTCACATACTCCCCTAGGTCATTATCTAAAATGGTGAAATGATTGGAAGCTTCAAGATGTGGCATGTGGGAAAGGGAATCCAAGGTATTAGGATCTATACAATTATCTTGTGGAGGATCAATAAGTATGGCCTTTCCTTTATCTTTCTTAGATCTTGGATTCATGTTGTATTGATAATTGTAGCTTTGAAACTTGGCCTCAAGATGTTTGTAGTGTTTGTATGGGTGTAAATCTCTTAGAATATTCAATTCCATCCCTGAGTGGGAAAACTTGATATATTGGTGTAGCATTGATGGGACTACATGAATCTCATATAACCAAGGCCTACCTAGAAGCATATTATATGACAACTCAAGATCAAACACATAGCAAAGTGTATCATGGGTCAAAGGTCCAATGACAACTAGTAAGCTAATGGTGCCTTGTGATTCTCTTTTCTGATTATCATAGGATTTGATAGTTATCATTTTTGGCTAGAAATTTACCATTGTGTACCCAAAAATCTTGATGAGGTTTAGAGACACTATTTGAGGACTGATCCATTTTCTATAAGGACACATTTCATTTTATGCCATTTTATATAAACTTCTATGTATAGTGGATTATTATGGAGCAAACCAAGGGAAGACATATCACTTTGGTTGAATGTGACTTATTGGGCTGGAGCTAGGTATCCAACTAAAGCTTGAAATTTATCAAGGGATATATCATTAAAAATAATGGATTGGGTTAAAAACTCATTCAAAATGTTCTTGTGGATTATAGACATTCGTAGCAAATCTAAGATAGAAATTTGTACTAGTGTCTTTAATAATTTTTCCACAATATCAAATTTCTTATCTTGGTTAATGGTGAATGTTTTATTTTGAGGTTAAATGGTTGGTTGGATAATAGGTAAAGTGTTCAATGGTTGTGGGCTTGGGATAGTAATCTTTGACCTCTAAGTTGTGATTACACAATCGAGATTAGATGCTGGACCATAATAGCTAACAAATGTTGGGAATGGTGTGGGACTAGATAGGAAAAGTCTTAGTTATCTGTGCACTTCTATGTGGTCACAAGGCAAGGGTAAGTTATTAGAATAAGGTCCAAAAATAGAAGTCTTGATTTGTTGGTTCACTTGTGTGTGGTCCCAGGTCAAAGAAGGATTATCTATGTAATTTGGTTGAGTGATATTGTTTATCAATGGTCTAGATTGATTAGTACCTGGTATAAGATTAATGGAGATGGTATTAATTCTACCCCCTACAATATGACCTACTAAGGTCCAAAAATAGAAGTCTTGATTTGTTGGTTCACTTGTGTGTGGTCCCAAGTCAAAGAAGGATTATCTATGTAATTTGGTTGAGTGATATTGTTTATGAATGGTCTAGATTGATTAGTACCTGGTATAAGATTAATGGAGATGGTATTAATTCTAACCCCTAAAATATGACCTACAAACCTATTTTAGTCATGTACAACTGCATAGTAGATTTTTTAGTTATTACCATTATGACCTTGGTTTTGTCCATTATTCTAACATTGTGGGTTTTGATATTGATTCTATTGGTTTGGCCTTTGATTTTGATACTATTGATTTTGTTTTTTTATTAACTGGTGTTTTTGTTGTTGATTGTTATGCTACTACTATGTGTTATGTTAGGGAAAGGGGTTTTGATAAATTCCAAGAGTTTGATTAGAGGTAGAAGCATCATTATCCAATGTTATCTCCCCATTGTCTAACATATTCTCAATAAAATGCTTGATTGTCACACATCTTCATAGATTATGCCCATTGCCCTGATGATATTCATAGAATTCATTTTCATGGTACCAATCAAGATAAGGAATGCCTTATGGATAATGCTTTGGTATAGGCCAACTAATCAGATTAGTAATGGAAAGTTTGTGAAATATAGACTCAATAGGCTCTCTCAGGTCACTAAAGACATGATGAGTAGGCATAGTTCTCCTTGGAGGAGGGGTTTGCAATGGTAAAGGCTGTTTTATTTGTTCCATAGGTCTTAATTATTGTGCTTGTAGCATTGGTTGGAGAGGTTGTTGGGTAAGAGTAAGTTGAAAAGGTGGTGTAGATAATGTTTGCATTATTTGGACATGATGTGACTCAGTTACTCCATTACCTACAACATTCTTATTATGGTTGAATTGATTTTGTCTATCTTGGTTATTGGCCTATGATGGTTTTGATGCTTGCGCTTGGATTGGATGTTGGTTTTGTCCACTTCCCTAATTGGTAACTTAATTTTAATTAGTTGACATAAGCTTGATGCTTCCCTTATTAATAAAGGCTCACTCAATCAAGAAGCCTTTGTCTATGATCTCCTTGAAAGTATGTGCATATTGTAGTTCCAGATGATAAGCTATCTCACTATGCAAATTTTTAGTAAACATAGTGGCTAATTATTTATTTTGTAAACTATAGGTGAATCAGCTTGTAAGGGCTTTTCATCACTATAGATAACTTTCAAAACTCTCACCAACCTTTTGTTTTGATTATGTTAAGTTAACTAATGAAATATTATGTTCCATATTATAGGAAAAATTATACACAAACTTATTAGAAAGATCATCAAAATATATTACTAAATTCTTGGGCAACTTTAAGAATCACTTCAAGGCTTTTCTAGCCAAGCTTCTTGGAAACAACAACAAAAGGTGTATATCACTATATGCCACTGGCCAACATGTGACAAATAACTTGGTAAAATGGGCCTTAGGGTCACCTTTCCCTTTGTATTTATCAAATTTTGATGGTTCGTATCCTGGAGGAAATAGTATCTACTAGTACTCCATGTTGAATGGATAAGAACACACATCATCCAACTTAAACTTTTTAGTCTGTTTCCCACCCTGAATGATAGAAATTACATCCTTCATCTGTTACAATTCTTGGGATAGGAAACTGTAAGAAACATTAGTTTGAAGAAGGATATTAGTTTGGGTATATGGTTGAGAGGTCACAAGTGGGACACTTGGACTAGGTTATGATAGAGAGATATGTTGGGTTACGTTGGTTTGGTTGGGAAATGGACTAGAAATATGCATACATAGATTAGGATGTACATGGAATCACACATTTGGTTGTGTAATATTCTAGTTTAGGTTGGCTATGAAGGTTTGACTTGGAGGATTTTTTGGTTGGGATGGAGGGATATAACTATATTATACCTATTGCTGTTGAAAAGGGACATGCTGCTGACTAATCAAACATTGTCTTTGAGTAGGAACTTGTGAACCAAGACCTTGTCTCTAAACTTGTGGCATATTCTAAATTGATTATTATCTAGTAGGTACTTGAGAAACATAAGAGCTTCCTTGTTTCATGAATCCTTATTGGGAAGTGAAAGCATGTTGAAGATTTGACATCTGCCACTGACTAATATTTACACATTGTTAGGTAGTCATCATTTGGTTTTGGATTCGTACACTAGTTTGTGACTAAGGAGGTGTATTTACCACTACTTGATGAGGTGTAAAATTATTTGCCCCTTTTTGAGGTGGCAATACATTCATCCTATATTGATTTAGTACATTATATTGTGTTTGTTGTTATAGAATACTATTCATCCCTTTTTGAAGAGGAGTAGGATTCATCACATTTTATTGTTGAGGCATGACACTGGGTGTTGTTTGACTACCTAATCCTATTATTTACATGTTTGATGAAGCAATTAGTTAAGGTTTGGATGTATAAACTCCTACTCCCTAGTATGATGGTCCACTCATGGTATTAACTATAGGTATATATTGTTGGCTAGTTGTTTGTGTGTTAGTACCACTTTGATTTGGATTGGATGTTGCTTACACATTATCCACTATATTTTGCTCATTATTTTATGTACAAGTAGAAGAAACTTCTTTAATAATAGGCATATGTAGCAAGTTGTCTACTAAAGTGTTTTACATGAATGGTTCTAAAATTTGATTGTCTTGACTAGTTAACTCTATCAAAACTCTTGTTGAAAGAACTAAGTCAATAAGAGGGTTGCTTACCATGGTCATATGATTTAAATTGCATGCTAGATTTAGGTAGGTTTGATATCCCATCTACATTTGGTTAAAGTTGTCTTCCATGACGTTTTTTCCTCTATTAGGCATTTTAAGATCATGATATGTTATTTGGACTAGAGCTAAAGGATTGCTAGAAGAATCATGTTGATCATAAATTATGTTGTGGGGCATTATTACTAGGCTTGGTAAATTCTCATGAGGGAATTCTGCTGGAAGCTTGGCCCCTACCTCTATGGATCTAACCAAAATCTCATCTTTGTTCTCTAATAAATAACATTCAAATAAAAATGAATCATATGTGGAAGGCATATTAGTAGAGCAAGACTGTTGTATAACTGGTTTGTCAATTGTAGGTATTGTAGCTAGGTATTGTGTGGTTTATTCTTGGTCTTGTTCTGAATAAGGTGGTGTATTAAGCAAATAGTTAGCCAATGGATCTTGGCATTGTGCCCCTAATTGAGTATTATTAGAGGGATAAGGATCCATATCATAAGCAATATTATCTGCATAGGGGTCTTGCACCATTTCTTCTTGCACAACCACATTACTAATCCTCAGATTGTACATGAGTCCACTACAAGTGTATGAATACATGTTGGGATCCATAGTCAATGCTCTGTGATAGAAAGGGAAGAGAGTTCTACAAAATCTAAAAGGACAATGTCTAAAAGGATGTTGTTCAAACTTGGTTTACATTCATCAAAAGGATCAAAAGGTTTATGAAAATATTTTTGATAACATAAGCTAATGTTAAGTGTCTAACATGGCACATCTTACACAAAAATTATTAAGTAAATGAAACACAAATTAAAATGCCAAATTTTAATGTCAAAGTGTTTCAAATTAGTCTAATCTAGGAAAATTAAAATTTGCTAGGTCTTTTTTCCAAAAGTGACATCAAAATCTAGGCTCAAACAAGGCATGTGCTAGGACTCTTGGCCAAATGACATCAAAAGCTAGACTTTGAAATAGATGAAAGTTTTAATATAACAGATTTGATACACTTATAAAAAATAGTAGGCATTTGATTCTTCAACATTGACTCAATAAAATAGGTATAAGGTATGAAACAAAAGGCACTTTAGAGATAATTTTTTTTCTCACAAATAATGGTATAAAGCTTGGTTCTTTTGACAAATAAGCTAGGAAAAAAGTGAACAATGTAAATGTGTTAGACAAAGTTTCACAAAGGTATACTCAGATTGGTTTGAAAAATTAGGAACAAATTTGAACTCTAAGCAAGAGGGCCTATGAAATAATATCTAAAATGTTTTGAGTAGAGTAACAACGATAGACTACCCAAAAGATATAACAAAATGCTTGTTTTAAAAACTCTCTAAGGTAAAGACAATTTCTCATAAAATTGACATCATAACACTACCTTTCTTGACTCAAAATGTTGTGGTGCATAGACTCAAAGAGCAAGTGTTTATCACAAAATGACTTAAGTCTATCAAGTGGTAATAACGATCATGAGTCTTTAAATGACCTTCAACCTAAATTGGAAATTTAACCTAAGTTTCCTAAAGTTTAGTGAAAATGGCGAACCCACTTAACACATTAACCCTATGAACTTATAAAGGTGAAATTTTGAATTTAGATTATAAATCAAGGACTTAAACAACTTTGGCAAAGGTTTAGACTCAATTGGGCAGCTTAACTATGCCAAAGTAGATGACATGATTCCAAGTTTTGATAAACTTTGAATAAGGAAAATTGATGATTTCATGTGGGTGACATAATGCCTCTTTATTTAAAGGAAAATGAGGACCATATGTTTTGGTTTGTATCATTTTTTTGCACCAAGTTTTGACTCTAAACAAGACTTTAATCTAGGACAAAACTAACTAATTAGTCACTCTTAGATCCTAAATTGATAAGGTTTCTTGGTATTATTGGAATCCATCAATATACATTATTTGAGAGGATTTTAATTGTTTATCCAAAAGTAGATGTGCATTATATATTAGGGTTTTTACACCCTCCCCTTCTCTAAAATGAAAGTACTGTGACATGGACCTTGAGGCACACCTTGCACCAACAATAATTTCATAGGAAATGGGGATTTGTCTAAGATCTACAAGTTTTTGAACATTCTAGGGGAATAAATTTCACAATGACTTTCATGTCATACAATACAAAATAAAAACATGGATTTTGGGTCTATATCACTTGGCTTGTTACAAAAAGGTCTAGTCCTTTTTACAACCACTACATCTTGTTGTTTGCTCAGTATAATGTGATGTCCAAAGTGCCACTACATCCCGTGTGCAACTCTAATATGGATTCAAATGAATTCAGTGCTAAGAGGTGAAACCTCAGGTTAAATTTTCCCTAAAGAAATCACGGGAGGTAATGACGTCCCCCTCATAAGCCAAGTTTACATAAAATAAAGAAATCATAAAATAGAAATACTTTAGGGTCATTGTCAAGGTCACCTAATACTTTTGTGAGTTTTTGGGGAGTGCTTTAGATGACATTCATTCTATGCCTTGCACTAGGTAATTTGTAATAAGAATGGTGATTTTGATTCCAAGGGTTCCCTAAAGGGGACAAATGGAAGAACATACAAGCAACACCCCTCTCTTTTATAAACAACACTAGATTAAGAAACTATTAAAGACAAAACTAACAAGTGTGTTCAATTTTAATCCCAAATGAAATATTTGGTGGTGTTCATTTGACCCCTTGGTCTTAAAATTGTAAACTTTAAAAACTAGTGACAATAACTTATTTAAGCACCTAAATGTTACATTAAACACCAAATTAATGTTCATAGTTCATTTTAAAACTTGAAAAAGATGATGAAAACATGTTTTAGTAATTTTCCAAGTTGGTCCTATAAGAAAAATGTTAGCATGTCCTTTAGCCTTGAAGCTACTTTAAGTTTAAAATAATGAAATTTTAAAAATGAAGTCTCAAGTTTTGATGTAGTGGTGCAATACCGCTACTTGACAGACTAATCCCGCTACTTGTAGGACAATCCCACAACTTTAAGAGTTGTGGTATTGTAACTAATCACTAACCATTTAGTTAGAATACTTTGACTATGAATGATAATACCACTACTTGTAGGACAATACCATAACTTTAAAATTTGTAGTATTTTAAACCATAGGTAGTTTGGTCACAATACCGTGACTTGGTTTGACAATCCTACTAGTAGCTTGACAATCTTTCCACTTTGTGAGTTATGGTAGTGTCACTTAATTACTAAGAGTTAGACAATACCGTGACTCGATTAAGCAACCCCATGAGTTGAAAAGTAATCTTACAACTTCTAAAGTAGTATTATTGTTAACCCTATACAAAAAAAACATAAAATTAGTCAAAATGGCTAAGCACAATACCATGAGTTGTAGGAAAATCCCATGACTATGTCCAGTCAAACCCACCACTTATAGAAAAATATGTTTTTCTTATTTTTTTCTATTTTGAGTCTCCCACTCCAAGATTCTGCATAATAAAAGTTAGTGAGTTTCTTGAGGAAGTATTGTGATCAATTTTTTGGAACTATTTGGTCCCACTGGGGGTGTCATTATGTGAACTAGGAATTTGACTAAGAAGATGAGATTATTATTGTGTTACTGACAAAATAAACAAAGCAAATTAAAAAACAACACACTAAACTAACACCTTGATGCATAATTACTAGGGTGAGCTTAATAACAAAAAAAAATGACAAACATAATTAAAAATTAAGTCAAAACAAGAATCTTTTACCATATTTGGATTCTCTAAATGTTTTTGTAATAGCCTGCTTAGCTTATGCTCATAAAGTTTGCATCAATGGAAGCTTGGTTACCCCCATCTCTCCTTATCACCTTTATCTTTGGCTTGGCTTGGAATTTAATCAATTTGGAATGGTAAAAATAATTGAAATAGATTTTGGAAACATTTTTGCATTATAAATTTGTATTCTCAAGACTTAAAATTCATGTGGCAAGGAAACCTATTCAAAGATGTTTGAAAATGGGTAGAATCAACCTGAACCATCCATCTCAAGATTGAGATGTGTGGCTAAGGATTAATCCAATTATGAAATTAAAATTGATAAATAGGCTCATCAATATTTGGGATAGAGGAGAAATTAAGAAGCATAGAGGGCATTGATGAGGCATAAGAGGCATGAATCCTAATATTTGTGGCATTTATGGCGTAGGGATGTCTTCCTAAAAAATGAGGTCACCTGATGATGCAAATATTCAATAATCATTTCCAAAAATAAGTATTCAACAAGTTTCCATGGAATTCTTAATTAGGCTCTAATTTGGTTTAATTATCTCTTACGCATGATTAAGTACTCTGTGCACAAATTACTCAAATTGATTAGAATGCATTGTTATTAGTCCAAAATTTGACTGGATTGGAATTAGAATGTGATATCAGATGCATTGGATCCGTTATCCCATTTAGGATGTTACCAACACTAAATAACAAAGGCACATGTATCATGCAAGATATTTAATAGAAAAGAGAAATCCAGGGTACCCAAGTGTAAAATTGGCATTTTGACTCAAAATGATCTGATCAAAGTTAGCTAGCCCATAAATTACATTACCCCATTTAATGATACTCTAACCAAAATCGGTACTTGAATATGTCAATTTCACATCATTTAACATGTTTTAGTGTTTTTAGGCCAAATTGTGCACCTTAGATGAAAATTGGTCAAAATCCCAATTAGAGGTCATTGGTGGCTTGATTTAGGTGTCTATAATCTCATGTTATAAGTGAAAGTGACTCTCCATTTGGCTTTAGGCCTAAACTATGCCTAATAGGTCTAATGGTAACCTTGATGGTCTAGACCACTCTATTGAGAGTCCTCCTTATGTGATTAGTTTTCCATGTTCATCTAGATGTAATTAAAATCTACACATCTCTTTTCAAGGTCTGATCATCACTTAGCTCATCCCCTTATCTCCTTTTCTCAAAACTATAGGGTTTGCACACAAAGGGAAGTACCCCTTGTCTAAGATGAAACATAGGGTACTTCCCTTATTTCCTTAGACAAGTTAATGTTTGAGAGGATTTTCCAAGTTATAAGGATGTCCTGTGTTGAATTTCAACCTTTGGTCACATTATTAGATCCCTCAAAAACACTAAAACCCAAGACAAACCTATGGGGAGTGGACTGTATGCAAAGTCTTACCATATGGCTATAGGTTACTTGATTATAACATTCTCTATGTATTAATATAATATCATGAGGGTATTTTTAGGTGTTTTACACCATGATGAGTAAATTAAAAATGTTCAAAAAATCTTATAACCCATGCTTTCACCTTTAACCATATTCTTACTCATTTAGGCCTAACTGATAAGCTAACCCTACTTATATATTTCTCCTACTCATAGGTGTATATTACATGTCTAGAGATATTTACATTAATATAAGGTCTTATTTAAAACCTTAATGAAATATCATAGTCTCTTAGGTCACCTATACCATGCATTTTCTAGGCCAAAGACCTAGAATAATCATCACTTGGGTCATTGTCAGCTACAGTTGACTATAGCTACCAATTATTGGGTAACAGGAGTATTGTAGGAATACACCATCTTTAGAGTCACTATTAAATGAATTTTGGATACCATATAGGTGTTAGAATCATTAATCCTTAGCAATTATTGGTGTCTTCATATATAAACTCATCTCAAAGATGATATAGGATTTCATAGTCAGTTGTATGTGGATAGTCTTGGAGTCAGGCACACTTGTAGGTGTAGATAGGCTCAAAAAATTATGCATATCAATCCTTTTTTGATGATAATTATGCTCGTTGATATTAATTTTAAATTGATAAGGTCATTCAATCATGAAGATAATTTTCACTTGCAACCTTAGTTATAGGGACCTTCTTTAGAGCTCAAAACCTATAGATGTTACTGTCTGAATTCAATGGCCACAGGGGTAACTTTGAGCTTTCCTAGTAAGAAAATTATAGGACTAAATTACCTTCTTTTTTTTTAAATCTGGAACCTTATGATATGGATATAGGTTGAGTGTACTTGGATTGATCAAAACTCAACATGGCATTGTCATAAGACATCTCCAAAAGGGATAGTTGCTCTATTTTGCATGTTTTAGGAATTTGATCCCTTAACCTACAGTCATCATCTTTGGAAGTGACTTTCAAATTTGCCTAGAAATATAGCTTTCAAAATAGGTCTAATATGATTTTTACTACATACCATATTTTAGGAAAGGTTTCACCATACTCTAAATTCTCCATATAAGTACCTCCATATCTTTATGGTGCCACCTATAGGTGGGCATTTTCTAATACAAGTAGTGAGGATGAGTAAGTTGGTAGAATGCATAGTTTATGATATTCAAATGAGTTTTAAATAAATATAAAAGTTTTAAAATAGACTCTTCTCATTATCAAGGACCTTTCTCAGATCAGAAACTCCCTTTCAATCATGATTGACCTTCATGAGATACATGTAGGTGCACTGTGAGTTACATACAAGTAGTGAGCATGAAATAGTCAATATACTCAAGATGATATGCATTGAAAACTAATTGATATCACTTCATGGTTCTCAAATTAAATATAAAATTTTTTAAAATATTGATACAAACTCTCACACCTCTTTTTAATTTATTCCCTTCCTGCAAGCATCTGTAGATGCATCTCTATGTTATATGACTATATAGGTGACATCATAGTCCCTTATTTTTCCAAGTGAAGGGATTTTACTTGATTGATACTGATATAATATTGACTTCAAAATTTTATGACCTCCATCAAAACTCCATAGACATGATATATATGCTCCATACATGTGATTCACCATGACTACAAGTGAAAGTGCGTAAAGAGTTGATTGTGAGTATGATAAGACTGGATGTTTGATCAAAGCATGGTTTTGTAAGAAAAAAAAATGGAAAGGAGGTGGTACTTATGAAATTTAAACATGGAAAACAACATATCATTTTCATAATAATTCCTTTCAGAGAATACAACCTTTTTAAGTAGTGAACTTGACTACCATTCTACCTAGAAAATTAACTTACAAACTAAACTAATTATCCCATGAGATCTTTTCTGAACATGAAACTAAGAATGTAAATAATCATAGGAGATATACAACATCCTTTGGATTCAATATCACCAATTTGATTTTATGTATTTATCTAAATAAGAGCAAAACCTATAGGGTATGGGAAATAATGAGCAAAAAAACATACTCAACTTGTTAGAGATGATTAATAAATAAAAATTGACCAATACTTAAATTATTATTATTAAAAATAATCTATCTATTTTTAATATCACCCCCAAAAATAATTTAGTTTGAAACTTCTCCAATTGGTTGTACCAATCACAAACTTTATAACTGGTTCTATGTGTCTAGAAGGGTGAATAAGGAGCATAATGGTTTTGGATATTTTTAGCACTTATATATCATTTTAATCACTAATATTAGTCTAATTAATATTAAATTAATATTAAGAGTGATTACATGACCTTCTCCCATGTGTCACATTCCCTTATGGGCCGTATAAGTGCCAAACTCCTCTTTTTAAAGTTGGTTTGTTGATTTTTAGTTAGATAACCTATAAGTTTTATATGGTACTAAATTTTTTGATAGGTAATATGACCTCTTTGATGTTTTAATTAAAAATAAGACACTTTGACACCTTGAAAACCATGCACTTGCATATATGACCCCTAAATGGATATTAAGTGACATAAAATGACATATAGATTAATTAGACCATGACCAAGGCTAAAATGGAATTAAATTACATTAAAAAAACTATAAAACACCATATGAAAAAATATTAGACCCTTATATAAGTTTTTACTATAGGGTGTTGACTTATTTTGACTTTTAGTCAAAATGGTCATCTTTGGTAATTTCCCGAGGGTGGCACGCTTGCTTTGCCATGACCAATTGCCTAATCCTATCCATTGGGATATGGAATCACATGTACATTAGGTTTGACACACAAATTAACTTTAAAAACACACAAAACACAAAAAAACTAATAGTTAATGACACATAAGACAAGAATATAAGCAAAAACACAATTGTGCTTCATGAGCACTTATGGAACACACACACACCAAACTAAATTAACTAACTCAAACACCAACTAACCTAACATTAAAAATACCTCCTAGATCAAAGGGGAATTTTGAAACATTTATTTCTTCATGGTATGAATTATTTAGTGAGACATTTAGCCTTTTGACCTTTAGCATTGATGCCTCCATCTTCTTCATGGTGTTTTCCAAATTCATTCACATGATGTTCAATGAGAACCAAGTAGATCCATATAGGTTGGCTATGGAAATGAACTATTATTGAATCCAAATAGACTTAAATTTCTCATATGGATCCTCAAATACAACCTCTAATGGTGGTTCAATAAGGCATACCTTCTTGATTTCCGTAGTGCTCTCAATAAGGTTGGGTTTCTTCTCAGCTTTAAGTTCTTCTAGCTCATCAAGGAGCTTTGTATATTCTACCCAATCTTGGTCATTGTCCTTCATGGAAGAATTTTTTACACCTTGTCATGTACTTGACCCTCAACTTGTAAAATATCTTCAATCTCCTGAAATATATTCATTTTTAGTTGCCAATCATCTTTGTTCTCCTTGTCATTTATAACCACCACCTCTTCAACTTTATGTCCTTGATGTATGTGGTCATCAAGCAAGTTTTCTTCATGGTCCAATGTAATTGAAGGTGATTCCAAATCATATGGAGGTATTGATTCATTTCCAAGAACTATGTCTTATACCTTGGTCTCATGAAACTCTTCTAGAACTACCACTTCTTAAGCAATGACTTGAACTTCATCCTTGATAGTACACTCCACTTCATGCTTGAGATGGTCATCCACAACTTCATGATCAGACATGGAGTCTTCTTCAAATACCTTTATCTTCAAGTATTAACCACATTACTCATGGATATATTTAAAATAGTCTTCAATATGTTTTTACTCATTCAAAAAGGTAGGATTATCAAGGACCTTGCTCAGCTCAAACACTCCCTTTCAATCATGATTGGCCTTCATGATATACTTGTAAGTGCACTATGAGTTACATACATGTAATGAGCATGAAATAGTTAATATAATGAAAATGATATGCCTTGATAACCAATTTATATCACCTCATGGTGTTTAAATGAAACATAAAAATGTTTCAAATCTTGAGACAAGCTCTCACACTTCCTTTTAATGTATTTCCTTCTTGTAGGCATCTGTAAATGCATCTCTATGTTATATGATTGTATGGGTGACATCATAGTCCATTATTTTTCCAAGTGAAGGTATTTCAATTTATTTATTTTGATATGAGATTGTTTCAAAATTTTATTACCTCCATCACAACTCCATGGATATATTAGATAGGCTCCATACACATGATTCACCATGACTGCAAGTGAAAGTGGGTAAAGAGCTAACTGTGAGTATGACAAGATTGGATGTTTTATCAAAGAATGGTTTTTTAATAACAAAAATGGAAATTAGGTGGTCCTTATGATATTTAAACATGTAAAAAACCATATCCTATTCATATAAATCCCTTTTAGAGAATACAACCTTCTACAAGTAGTGAACTTGACTGCCATTCCACCTAGAACATTAACTTACAAATTGAACTAATTAGCCTATGAGATATTTAATAAACATGAAAATAAGAATTAAAATAATTATAGGAGATATCCAAAATAATATCAATTAATTATCAAAAATTGGATTGTATGGATTTGTCCAAACAAGATCAAAATTTATAGGGTATGAGAAACAATGAGCAAAAAAACAAAGTCAACTTGTTAGAGATGATTCATAAATCATAGTTGATCAATAATTTAAATATTTTTTTGAAATCTAATCTCTATAATTTTAATATCACCCCCCAAATTCATTTGGTCTAAAATGTCTCCAACTAGCCATACCAAGCACAAACCTACTGACTAGTTTTACATGTCTAGAAGGCCAAACAAGGAACATAATCGGTTTGGGAAATTTTAGATCTTATTATGCATGTAAATCATCAATATGAGTCTGAAGAAGATGAATCATCATAAAATTACTTATCCCATGTTTCATATTCACTTATAGGTTGTACAAGTGACAAACTCCTACTTTTTTCAGTTGGTTTCTTGATTTTCAGTTAGATAACCTAAAATTTTTAGATGGGCCTAACATTAATTATAGGTAATCTGACCTATTTGATGTTTTAAGGAAAAATAATAAACCTAGGCACCTTTAATAATATGCCACTTGCATATATGACCCCTAAATGGATAGTAAGTGACTCAAAATGACATATAGACTAATTAGACCATGACCAAGGCTAAAATGGCATTAAATTATCTAAAATAAACTATATTACACCCTTTGAAAAAATATTATACCCCCATATATTTTTTTACTATAGGGGGTTGACCCATTTTGATTTGTGGTCAAAATGGTCAATAGTATTTCTTGTGGATATGAGAGCACCTTTGTATAAAGAACACACAAGATCCTAGTAGACTAGTTGAACCTCTAGGTCTAGAAATGCTACCAAGTTAGAGAGATCAATGGCACAACCATCAACATAGTGGGTAGTCAGGAGGCCTCAACCACCATGTTCACCATCATTACTAGTTTTAGGGATGGGTCAGAGCTTCTAGTAGAGTCCCCTTAGGGATGACCATGATTAGACCTGATTTTGTATCTCTTTCTTTTTATATTATGAGATGTATAGTTATTCTCATGATGTATAAAAAATTATTTTGAGACATATATAAGACATTCATTTTTGGCATATGGCCACTCATACATGGACTCTTAATATTATTTTATTGTCAAATGATGTTTATATTGATGTTTTTTATGATATGATGATATATGCAAGTGTTATGAGATGCACTGTTATGAGATGCACTTCCTTAGCTAGTTTATGGATGTCAGTGTATTTGTTACTCATTTTCATGTATGTGTAGATGCCATAGTATATTTAAATGATATGCACATTCCAAATGAATCATATAAATATTTAGCTAGACTCAAGATGTATGCCACGAGATGCACATCTTACATAGAGAGTCTATTTGTTTCCAATGTTTGGATTTTGTATATTCTATTAAGGTATAAAATGTGTAGGATAGTGTGTTTATAGATGTTTTTCAGCACTATATTGACTATTGGACTTTGGAGTACTTGGTTTTTACTTTATAAAGTTGAAATTATTCATCCTAAGTATGTGTAGACACTAAAATTATGTCACACACATGCATAACTCCTTGTGTTGAAACCCCCCTCGATCCCTTTTAATAGTTAGCCTTCCTAACCCATGTTTTCACCACTCACATGTTTAATTAATTTAAAAAATTTAATTACATTAATTAAAAACTATTTATGCCACCTTACCTGGCTACCTCACTTAAGACTAATTCTTCCCCTCTGAGTCACCTCAAGAGTTAGTCCCCTAATCCTAACTACCCATGACTTATTATCACCCTTAACATAAATTCCTAACTAACTACATTCTTCTTAACCTCACATTTCTGTCATTTTCTAATGGATGCCACACTTGGCAAGAGAAGGAATAGAAAATAGGCTAAAAATATACCTTTTACCTATTCTCATGCCACCAATGTTGGTCAACCCTCAACTGACATCGGTGGGATCACTAATGTCAGTTACTTAAGCAAAATTCCAAGCTAGTATTTGGGTCAACAAAAATTAGAAAAATCAATCATTCACATACAAGATTTGGGATTTGACTTTTTACATCTAGGCTTACCATTACTCTACACAAATCAATCTATATTAGGAATTAGTATACTATATAGAGCTTAGATTCTTCTGAACTAGTAGCACACACTTGTCTTTTATGTTCACATTTTGCCTCAACATTCCTCATCAAAGCCATATATCTAGCACTCATGATTCATCTATGTCACTAGTTAAATATATCTCTATGTTTTGTAATTCCTTTAAATAGTCATTTTATAATTACTTTACGTTATACTATTTATCATTTTATGAACATCTTGACTTTCCTTGTGAAGGAGTTGTAAAAATCCTTCACCTATTTCCCTCTATTTCAAACATACCAACTCTCTATCTAGACCCACTTGATTCTTACCCACTCCCTTACTACTCTTCCCAACCTCATAAACCTAACCAACATCTACCTCCCAGCTTAGAAAAGTATCTTGAAACCTTTTGAGAAACTATTACCCCTGTTGACATCAGTTAGATAACTGACATCAATCATATCTCCTTACTGGCATTGGTAGCCTTAACCAATATTAGTGATTATGTATTTCTACCAAATTCTCTAAGCCTACCTCAACAACATCCCAAAACATAAAATAACTCACATTACCTACATTTTTTCACTCTCTGTTTCACTCAAACTGCAAGAATGGTACAAATATCTTTCTCTTACTTTCTCTTTCATTTTTTCATTTATTACCATTTTTTTTCAAAAAGTGGACTATCATCCCTAAAGAAGTTTGACACTTCCAAGAAAAAGCACGTAGCTTGGCAACCCAATCATATATCTACTAACAAATGTTTTTGGTGGTAGTGCTTTCTTATTCATAGGTATTCCTCTCTATGATCTAATAATTTGACTCAAGAGAGGATGGTTAGTATGGTGTTAGTTCCAAAATGAAAACATAATGAAAGAAACACACTAATAACATAACATATCTATGCCTCGACACTAGGGAGAGCTTAGTTAACAAAAAAAATGACAAACACAACTAAAAAGTAAGGAATAAAACACAAGAATTCCTTTACCTTCCTTGGATACTCTAAATGACTTTGTAGTGGTGGCTTGCTTGGCTTGTGCTCATGATGTCCTTGTTAATGGAAGCTTGGCTACCTCCATCTCTCTTTGGCACATTTGGCTTGTGGCTTGGCTTGGATTGGAATCAATTTGGCATGGTAACACTAATTATCAAGACTTTGAAGATATTTGAGCATAATAACTTTGCACCAAAATAGTTTAGAAATGATATTCTTAGCCTCTCTATTTATAGATTTTTGAGAATGTCTAGAATCAACTTGAACCATCCATCCCGAGATTGAGATGTGTGGTTGAGGATTAATTCATTTTTTTTAATTGAGTTTGTAATTATCCTCATCATGACATTTGAAAAATGGAAAATTAAGAGGCATGGAGGGCATCATGGAAGGCATTGATGAGGCATGGAAGGCATGAATCTTGATATTTGTGGCATTTATGGCCTTGGGATGTCTTCCCAAGAAATGAGGTCACTTGATGATGCAGATATTCAATATTCATTTATAAAAACAATTATTCAATAGGTTTCCATGGAATTATTAATTAGGATTGAATTTGGGTTAATTATCTCTTAAGCATGTTTAAGCACTTTGTGCATAAATTATCTAAATTGATTAGAATGCCTTATTATTGGTCCAAAATTTGATTGGATTGGAATTGGAAGGTGATGTCAGATGTATTGGAACCATATTCAAATTTATGAAGTTTCTAACAATAAATAACAAAGGCACATGTTTTGTGCATAATATTTGATAAGAAAGAGTAATCCAAACACCTAGGTGCAAAATAGGCATTTTGACTTAGAATTATTTGATCAAAGCTAGCTAGCCCATAAATTGCATTACCCTAGTTAGGGATACCCTGGACAAAATCAACACTTTAATATGTCAATCTAAACTCTTTTAATGTATTTTAGTGTTTTTAGGCCAAATTATGCATTTTGGGTGGAAATTAGAGAAAAGCCCGAATGGAAGTTATCAGTGGTTAAATTTAGGTGTCTACAATTTATCCCTATTTGGGAATGCATTGCAAGCTATAAACATAGTAATGTACTCTCAAATAATGAAAAGGTCCTATATGCCTACAACTACAATGATGATGTAGACACCAAAATTATGTCACACACATGTGCGTAACTCCCTATGTCAAAATCCTCCTTAAGCCCATTTCAATAATAACAATTAATCTCCCTAACCCATACTTTTACCCCTCACAAATTTAATTAATTTAAAATAATTAATTAAGTTAATTAAAAAATCTTATTACCACCATACCGAGCCACCTCACCCTATGACTAATTCTCACCTAATGAGTTATCTCAAGACTTGGTCCCCTCATCCTAACTACCCAAGACTTATTCTCACTTCTAAACTAAATTCCTAATCAACTACCTTCTTCCTAGCCTTTTTTTTTACTATTTTATAATGGGTGTCACACTTGGCATGAAAAACAATACAAAATAGGCCAAAAATAGAAATATTTACCTATTCTAGGGCTGCTGATGTTGGTCAACCCATGGATAACATTGATAGGATCACCAACATTGGTAATATAAGCCAAATTCCAACCTATAGTTTAGGGCAGCAAAAATTAAGAAAATCAATTCTTGCTCTCATTCATGCTCTCTAAATTCTACTTTTCAACATCTAGGCTTACAATCACCCTACATAAGTCATTAAAAATCAACAACTAATATTTTAAAGACCAACATCACCTACTTGTTCTCTCTATTCAGGAATTTAAGTTTAGACTCCTTGATAGGGACCATCAACCTAGAACTTATCATTTAGTGACCACCATAGCTAAGTACATCCCTGATACTGTAGGTCATTTAAATATTTATTCTTTTATTTCTTTATATCTACTCTAGATTAATTTATGCACTTTTAATCATACCCCCATGAGGGAGTTGCAAAGCTTCCTTACTTGTTTCCCCTTAATCTGACGTACCAAACCTATGATTAGATTTAACCAAGACATAATCTCCCTCTCATAACTCTCCCAACATCTCTGACCTAATCCAAACCATTTCCTAGACCTGGGACAGCCTTTTGTAAGCTCCCAGACAAGTATTACTCCTACCAACATCGATATCCTAGCTGACATCAATCACCTCACTATTGACCTTGATAGTATAACTGATATTGATCACTCCCCTATCGATGTTGGTGACTGTGAATTCCCTAACCTCTTCAAAAACTACCTAGATAACTTCTAAAACATAAAAAGAGTACCTCACCTATACTCTATCACTCTTTGCTACATACAGGTTGTTAATAATAGTAATATTATCTCTCTTTCACTCTTTCTTTACCTCTCTTTCAGTTATTTATTATTCTTTTACGTCTTAAAAGTGGATTTTCATCTCTAGGAAAGTTTCACACTTCTTAAAACAAATGTGTAGCTTGGTAGCCCACTCATTTATTTGCTAACAAACATTTTATGGTAATGTTTTCTTACTTGTAGGTAGTCCTCCCTAGCCAAATAGGAGTGCTCACAATGTCTAGATATGGCACAAAAACCAAATCTAGGTTCATTATAATCACTTATCCCCATCCTTCTTTTTATTTTCCTTTAGACTTGAAATAGACAAAATTTAGTGAAACATTTTTGGCACACTTGATGGGACCCTAAAATTTTCCTTGGGTTCATTTCTTATTTTAAACATTAATATAGGTGCATTAGAGTGAAAGTTTCATTTCTTACACTTCCTCTTTTTTCTTAAAAACAAAAAATTTAATATATTATTATTTGTTTAAAAGGCATTAAAACTAAAATTGTCTTTCTTTTCTCCTTACTTCTAAAAGCAATTTGTCATTTTCTTTTACCAAAAAAAAGGAGAATACTTTCTTTACTTCCTCTTGCATGCATATTAGGATAGTGAAATTCATACTCTATTCCTATTTCCTCTCTGTTCTCATTCAAATCTAAATATTTTAGATTTGGGTTTAAAAGTTACTGCACTTCATAGTGTGCTTGTTACATATTAACTCACCTAGTTAATTACAAGCATTTTGAATAAATCATAGTACACCTATTTTACATAACGAAATCACATTCATATAAATAAGCACCTAAACTTACCTGAGAAAAGGCCCATCAGGATTTCATCACCTGGTGGATCACCTTACCCTACCCCACTATCCTACTTGGATTTCACCACCAAGGGGAGAACCCACTCCATTCTATGATAGAGTATAATCTCTAAATAGAAGGTATATTTTGGCTAAGCAACCTAGCTCAGCTCTAGGTTCATGAAATGTGAAGAGCAAGCTCTTATAACAAGCCATGTAATTGGTCTAACATAGATTTCCTCTTGAGCACCAAAACTAATCTAAAACTAGCTCTAGATTGTTTTCTAGTACCTTCAATAACAAAATTCTCTTATCTTTATCTGATTAAGGCATAAGCCAGCACGAGACTAAAAAATTAATCTCTAGGACTTAATACTTATTGGTTGAATGTTCTTTTTTTGATTTTCAATTGCCTTCTATATTTTTGAGTTGGTAATGATGCTTTTCTATTGATTCATAAAATCAATACTATTTCTAAAATTCAGTTTGTATAACCTATTATCTCAAGTTTTTTTGAGTGTTATTCCTTCTTACATAGACCTTCTACATTTGCTATTTTACCTATTTTCAGCCTTTGATTTCTTAAAACATAATATTTTCTATTTCTCAAGATTTCATAGTGATCAACATCGGTTAACCCTACCTACCGGTATTGACAAAATTTACCTACCAACATTTTTTATTCCATCGATGTCAATGAACTATTACCACTAATATCGATCATCCCTATCGACATTAGTGTTATGTAGTTTCATCAATTCAAAATATCAAGCTATAACAACCCATTTACCTACACTCAAACCTAGTTTTTCTTTATTTTATTTCAAATATAGGGTAGCAAGGCTATTTAATCCTCCTCTTTCATGTTATTTATAAGAGATCAAGCCAAAATTCTTGTTGATTACGTAAGATGACAACCACTTCCACCTTCCCCTCTCACTTCTAATTCTACCATGGAGCATACTTTAGATACAAAACATACTCCTAGCCCTAACTAAATCCCATTGTGCCTGAGGGAAATCAAGATTTTACTAAATTTATTGATCGTAATGTGGTAGCACTTTAGCATTACCTTGCTATGAGCTGAACTCGTAATTCTTTGAGTTACCTAATTTATAGTATGCCAACATCTTTAATAGAGACAACCTTAGTTTTAATTACCTCCACTATTTTTCCCATGGTTACCCAAACCACCACTTTGATGAGTAACCCAACTATAAACAATGTCCAAAATATAGCATCTCCAACTACCCAATCCCACCTAAACACTGGTTTAACTTCCCTACTTTCACAACCACAACTAGCTCAACCAAGTCACACCCCATTCTAGAATTTATTGGTACCTATTCCATCCACCCTCATGCCTATAATTACATGAGTTCTGACTCACCCTTCATCCATTCTAATGATGCTAATAATCCAACCTATAGTAACAATAACCAATTAGGGCATAGTTTCCAACCCAATAGGACAAGACCCTTTTCTTTTTACACCTTAGCCTATGACTCATTATCCTTATGTTGACCTAACACCACCTCCAAAATTTGTCATATGCTCCGTCTGCTTCCTATTAACTTCCCTATAACTTAAGAGGTATCCCCTAAACTAATCCCCCTCTAGATCTTATTAAGATGCTAATGGACAAGATGTCTAATCTAGATACATCTATTTTTGGTTCAAATAATGTATTATCTTATGATTAGATATGAAATGAACCAATCCATCCTTTTGTGCCTATTCACCCTTATTTAATCCAATGAGAGCTTCCTAAATTTACTCATTTCTAGAGTAAAGAGGACCCATAATATCACTTATGAGCATTTAGACATGATTTTTATTTAATAGGACATGATGATGGGTTACTACTTCATATTTTCCCTATATCTCTTTCAAGTTTTACCTTGGATTGGTATAGCTCTATACCTTAACACTCCCTTTTCTCATTTACCAAACTTTCACAAATATTCCTAGATAATTTATCTATTAACATTTCTAAAAAGGTTTCTATAACAGGCCTTTATTCTATTAAACAATTTGATGATGAGTCTATTGCTAAATATGTCACTTGTTGGAGAAGCTTGATCAATAAAATCTCCTTCTCATTACCCCAACCTAAGCTTATAGATATTTTCTCAAGGCCATGTGCTAAACACATCTCATCCACACTCTGGGTAAAAACTTTCTACACATTTGATGAAGCCTTTACAATGGCATGAAAACTTGAGGTTCACGCTATTGATGAAGACAAAGTCAAGTTGTGTAGTAAGAATCCCAATACCAAGTAAAATGACTCCTCTTCCTCTAAAACTTCTCCCTCTAACTAAATGGCTAAATCTCTACCAATGTGGTGGTCATTAAGTTAACCTATTTCAAAACCACAAACCAATCAAATTCTTTGACTTCTCAGAATCTGACCAAGTAATTCCAACAATAGTATTTATAAACATAATATACTCCCATTGGGGAATCATATACATCCATATTGGATAAACTATTACAACAAGGCGTCATAACCCTTCCTTAGATTAAACCTCCTATATATTTTGACCCTTCCCATCCTATCCAAACCTAGTACAAAGAAGATGAGTTTGTGGTTACTGTCGAGTTAAAGGCCACAACTCTAATAATTACAAGACACTCAAGAACATTGTTCAAGATATGCTTGATAGAGGTGAGCTTGTCTTGGATAATCCTAACGCACTTCCTAATCAAAGTATGGATGCGTTCAAACACACATTTCCTAACCATTCACCAAATCAAAATATTATCCAGTCCACAACTAGCTTAGGTGATCATAATTTCATATGGTTAATATGGTTTTTCCTTTATCTTTAGTTTAACTTACCCCTCAATAAGAGACATCTATTTTATCGAATCCTCTCCCACATTTAGTAACATCTATTTTTCCCATTCTTCCTCCTCATTTAGAAGATCCTATTTCACCCATCCCACTCCCTCAAGAGGAGGAACCTCCTTCGCTAATCTTTTTACCACTTTAGGAGCCTATAATTCCACTTCTATTTTTACTAATATTACCTATACTTTTACCTCTTGAAGACCACACCCTACCTATTCCTTAACCACATGTTGAAGCGAACATCATTCTTGCATTATACCCTCTTGAGGAACCTTCTTTGCCTACTTCTCCTCCACTTATAGATAGTGGTATCCCACCCACTGCACCTTTACACCTAGTAGATTCCATATCACCTACTCCCATAATATACAAGAGACCTATTGTACCTACTCTAATTGCACCACCCTTACCCCTTCTTTTACCTATGAATGATCATACTTTACCCATGCCCCACTCACATGTTAAAGGAGCTATAATACCCATGTTTTACCCTCTTGAGGAACATACTTTTCCTACCTACCCTCCACCCATGGAAGACTAAGTCTATTCTCATGTCTCTATCAAAGAGGACCCCATTATAGTTATTTCTCATCTTTGGCCCAAAATAGTATAAACCAAAAATTTCCCTCTTTCCCAAACACTGTAGCTTTCTAAAACACAACCATAAGGCCTACATCAACTTCACCAAAACCCTTCTCATGTTTGGTGAAAAGTCTATAATTTCTTGACTCCGTGAAGTTAGACCATGCAAAATTTTGGGACCGGCATAAAACTCTGTATCTAACACAATGAACATTGACCTTTACTGCCAACCCCTTTACTACCCTTTACCCTAATGTTTTTGATAAAGCTATAGTTCTTCACTAAAAAAAATCAAAATTTTATCCGTCTATTTTAGAACCCTCATCCTAATAGGAATATTTTACATTAAATCAAATCAAGCCCTTAGGTGTATGCCCCATTTCTAATTTAATTCATTCACAAGTGAAATTAGATTAACTCCTCAACCACAAACTAGATTTTCTCACCCTAAAATATAGAAGAATGTTAAGCCTCATAGATCTTGCTTATCCCTTCTTTAACCCTCAACTTTACCATCCATTATGGGGCCACACCCCTCTACTTTAGTTGGAATATCACCTAAACAAGCCAAACAAAAGGTTAAACTACCTCCACTCTTACCTTTTCCATCTGGTGGGCCTCTCACATATGACACTAAGAAAGTGATAGCAAAACACATAACTCTACCATCACTAAACAAGGAACCACATAAAATTACCTTTCCAAAACCAAAACAAAAGGTGTCCACTCTTATTAGTACAATAAGCATAAGCCCACTTGCAGGCTCTCAAAGATTTTTCTTACATCAATTATTGAAATATTCCATAATAACTCTTCCTCCCATTAAGCCTTATAGTCCTCTGGGAATGAATCCATCTTGGTTTGATGATACACAAGTGTGTTTATATCAGCATTTACCTAGACACAATACTAAGAATTATAAAGACCTCACATTAGTTTTTTAGGAACACTTCAATGTCAACACTCTCTTCGATAACACTATCATTAACCTTCTCATTATTCCACCTTTGGCATATACATTTCTTCCTACTATTCCACCTAAATTCAAACCCAAAGATGTAATCGTAACCCCTTTACCACCTCCTTCACCAAATTTTCAAATCAACATAGTTAATGTGGCTACATGGTCACAAAACCAAAAAGATAAAGCTAAAGAATAGGTCACTACACCTTGGACCCATCCCTTCACCAAAGACACTCCCCCTACTAATCCTAAGATTTCCATCTTGGGTGTTCCTAAACTAACATCTTTAGACGTTATCCAAAGCTCAATGGTGAAACAACTTCACCAAACTCTTATGAAAATGTCTTTATATGATTTAATCCAAAACTCATCCCAACACTGTCAAGCTTTGATTAGTGATTTTCAAGTGATTGAGGTACAATTATGTGATCCCTAACCTATTGCAATTTTGGTCAGCTCCCTTAATTCCATCTCCCTGATTTCTTTCAATGATTCAGAAATTCCACTTCAACACCCTGAAGATTAGGATTCTACCCTTCTTATTACTACATATATTGATCAAACTAATATCAAGAGAGTTATGATAAATGGGGGAGATATTATTAATATTATTTTTACTCCTTCCTATAAAAAACTAGCCCTTCCTAACAATTGCATATCTCAAATTGATGTGGTACTCCATTTCTTTAATGATACTACAGTGACTATAGTGGGCACTATTGTTTTACATATTAATGTAGGTCCCTTCGTAATTCTCAATTTCTTTTATGTTTTGGAAGGAGATTTCTAATATAACATACTAATTGGATGACCTTGGATATGTGTTATGGCATTTATACCATCAACTTTGCACCGCTATGTCATGTTTGAACATGATAGACAAGTACATGTTATACCTACTAACCAACCTCCATTTAAAACACATAATATGACTTATAGGCCCAATGATGTTCTCATCCCATTTAAAATGTCATCTTCCTCTCATGATTCTTCTAAATATTCCACAAGCTCCACTCCCATGGTTACATAGATACTGGTAACATAAATTCTTGACAAAGATCCCATGGAGGAAACCTTTCAACATTTATCACTCAGTGAATATCATTTTTTGATGCTTTACATGCTTTATACTCCAAAATAATATGAAAGGTGTCACATACACCCAAATTATGATCCCCATATTAGGATGGTCATCCCTTATGGGCCCCTTAACCTTCAACCAATTTCACATATGGGGGAATTGATCAAGATCCCACTATCAGCAATTTGTCTTCTTTGCCACAACCATTTACTTATGACTTCTCTTTCTTGAATAACCCTAGATTCACTCACACCTATCTCTGTAGGTGTGCCTAGAAATGAGTTGGTTTGGATCGTTATGAACAAGGTATCCATATACCTATTGACTATCCTACTAGCAACACCATTGAAAATGCCAAAAAGAGGCATGGGGTGTAATATGATGAACCAAATAAACTCACTAAAACCTCCCATGAACCAATTTTCAAAGAACCAATCTCTCCTTTTCCCCCTTCTTCTCCACCATCACCTACTAAATCGAAGGTATATATACCTCCAAATTTTTTATTTATTTTTAATAAATGCCATCCATTTGGGGCCTCTCACCTATCATCAGGGTAAGGAAACAAGGTCCCTTCCTCTCGTTCATCTTGAAATAATTGATGAAGACTCTCCCATTATTAACACTATCCAATGTCAAGATGATGATGTAATTCTCACCTACATGGGTGTAGATGATTCCTATATCCAATGATCATTCCCATCCAAAATGCAAGCTATGTTAAACGAATCAACCATTGACATCAACCTACCCTCCCATGATAACCCTCACATCCTCAATATTGGCCAATCTTTAGATTCCTCTAAGCAAGCTGATTATGCCACATTTCTTAATGACCATAGCAAGGCCCTCGCTTGGTCTTACAATGATATGTTTGGTATTTACCCCTCTATCATCACCCATAACATTGTCACCAATCGAGATACTAAACCTGTTAAGTAGAAGCTTCACAAGATGCATCCTCGTATTGTAATCCTTGTCAAAGAATAACTCTAACACCTCCTTTCTATCAGCATTATCCAACCCATTGACTACCCAAAATGGATCTCCACTATTGATCCTATCACAAAAGCAATTGAGGGAATCCATATTTATAATGACTATCATGATTTAAATATCACATGTCTAAAAGATGATTTTCCATTACCTAGTATTGACCAACTTGTTGATCTAATGGCTATCCATGAAATGTTATCACTTATGGATGGATTCTTTGGATATAATCAAATCTTGGTCGCTCCTGAGGATGAACAAAAGAAAACCTTTATTACCCCATGGGGGACTTTCTATTATTTGGTCATGCTTTTTGGCCTAAATAATGTTGGTACAACCTACCAACATGCCATGACCTACATTTTCCATGATCTCCTACACAAAATTATGGAAGATTATGTGGATGACTTATGCAAAAAGTCTAAACTTCATCAAGAATGCTTGACAATTATTAAAACCATATTCACTCATCTCCTCCAATATAATGTTTGACTAAACCCAAAGAAATGTGTCTTTGATGTTCTTTCTGATAAACTCTTAGGTTTTAACATTTCTCTCTATGGTATCAAGGCCAATCTTACTAAGGTTAGAGAAATCCTAGAGATGCCTCCACCTACTAATGTTAAACAACTCTGTAGCTTACAAGTCAAACTTTAGTCAATTTGATACTTCATTTCCTAGTTGTCTGATCGCTCCCAACCCTTTCACCATCTCCTCAAAAAGGATGTCTCTTTTAATTGAAGTATATATTGCTAAGAAGCCTTTGACACACTTAAAATATACCTCCTTTCTCCACCGATTCTTATTCCACCAAAGGAAAATTAGCTTTTTTACCTATACATCTCTGTAATAGACCATTCTGTAAGTGATATGATTACACATCAAGATGACCAACATCAAGAGTAGGCAGTTTGTTACATAAGCCACACACTTATTGATTATGAGACTCGATATACCCATAATAAAAAACTTTGCCTTGTGTTGGTGTTTTCCACCTCTAAGCTTCACCATTATCTCCTAAATCATAAAACCTATGTGGTCACCCATACTAATCCTTTCAAATACATGCATTCCAAACCATATCACAACCAATGTGTAGCTTGGTGGCTCATGATTATTCTTAAATTTGACTTAGAGTTCATTCAACAAAAATATATTAAAGGGCAAACAATCACTGACTAGTTATCTACAATTCCTTTACCTAACAATCAACCTTCAAACCTTGAATTCCTTGATAAATCTATTAAAATTCTCTCCACTGATGACATCTCCTATAAAATTATGACGTTATTTGATGGGTATAAATGCCAACATGGTGGGGGTGTGGGGGTCATTCTTATTCCTCTAGATGGCGAGCCTATGCCTTTGTCATTTAAACTATATTTTGAATACACTAACATTATGGCCAAATATGAGGCTTTGATTCTAGGACTTCAAATAGCTGTCTTTTTTTTTGGTATCAAATCCATTACCATTTTTGGTGATTCTCAGCTAGTGGTTAACCAAGTTAATAGTTCCTACCTATGTAAAAACAAAATTTTGCAATGGTATAAACATCATATAGATACACTCTTAGGATCATTTGACTCTTATTTCTTGAAAAAATTCATTAGATCTACAAACAAGTTTGTTAACATGATGGCTTCACTTTATTCACACATACCCTCTTCATCCTTCTCTTCAAGAATCTATGTCATCATGCATCACTTAACATTACCCTCCTATGTCTAAGCTAACATCCTCTTTGTCAAAAACGTAACAACTAACCCACAAGACTTATGGTACAAATAACTCACATATTATCTTTCCTTCTCTATTACCCCTCTTGATCTTTCTAATCATGGGAAATGGGCCTTCATAAAATGTGTCACTCGTTACACTATACTAGGGGGAATTCTCTATAAGAAATTTTTTGATGGTCTTCTCCTTAGATGCCTAACTAGTACTGAGACTCCTTTTGCTATTAAGTAATTTCATGATGGAATTTGTGGTGGAGATTTCAATGGTCACATAGTTGCTAAATGTATCCTTCAACTTATCTATTATTGTCCCACACTTTATCAAGACTGTGTTGATTACATTTGATGTTGTGTCAAGTGTCAACAACACATTAACCTCCTTCACATTCCCAGTCATGCATTACAAGTTTCCAAGGACTTTTGGCCCTTCTCCCAATGGAGCTTAGATATAATCAGAGAGATTAACCCTCATTCATCACTCCATCATTATTCTATCATTATTGCTACTGAATACTTCACCAAGTGGGTCGAGGCCATCCCTCTCATCTCCACTAAGGCTGAAAAAATATGGCCTTCATTAACCATCACATCATCTATTATTTTGGTGTACCTTACAAGATAATAATAGATAATGATAATTATTTTAAAAATAAAACTATTCAAAGTCTTTATGATGCATTTGGAATCAAATTAAGCTTCTCATCACCATATTATCCCCAAGCTAATGGATAGATAGAAGCTTCTAACAAAACTTTGACCAAAATTCTCATGAAGCTAGTCAATAATATAGGCAAGGATTGGCATACACACATTCCTTTTACTTTATGGCATTACTGCACTAGCATTCAAACCCCTATGGGTGGTACACTTTTTTCATTAGTAAATGGGACAGTAGCTATTTTGCCTCTTGAGGTCTAGATTCCTTCTCTTCACATTTCTCTACATGACATACTAATGATGAATTTCACCAAGAATGGGTGGTCTAACTTGAATTTCTTGATGACCATTGTCTCATAGCCCTCAACCACCTCTAAATCTATCAAGAGCATATCAAACATGCTTATAAAAAATATCTCAAAGAGTGAGATTTCAATCTAGGAGATCTCATCTTAAAATAAAATCAACATGTGATGAACATGGAGAAAAGCAAACAGGGTAAGTTTGCTCCTAATTGGCTTGGACCGTATATCATAACTCACAAGTATGGTTCAAAAAATTATCACTTATCTTCTCTTGAAGGAATGCTAGAACCTGAGCCTTTAAATGCCTTAAACCTATGAACATTATTTTGTTAAACCAACATCACTTTAATTCATGTTTAACTTGAGCTCATCCCTTGAGCATCCCTATTACATTCATTTCCCTTCCTCTTCACCCTTACTCCTAAACACTTAAATAGCTTACACAATGGTATGGTTTTATCCTCACAGTGGAAAACTCCTAGGCCTCTATAGTCTTGTCCATGACTAAAAGCCAAAAAAAAAAGGGATATTTGAAAAAGTTATAAAATCTCAGGTCATGCTTTTCAATGTAAACTGATCCCTTGAAGGAAAAATACATAACTTCTCTTTGCTACTATCAATAGACTATTCCCTTGAAGGACAACTATTTAAAATTAAAAACAAACATTTAGACCACTCCCTTAAAGGATGGCTAAGCCAAGATTTGTTCTTAAAGGGAAAATAAAATAAAAAGGGATCCTTACCTCTTTCCATGATCTTAACCTATAAAAAATCCCATTGTAGGCTTCCCACATTTATCAACTTACACATAGAAAAAAAAAGCTTTAAGTCATGGAGTTGCCTATCTTAGCTCTCAGATCACCCATAAAAGGGACATATCATTTCTACTTGGTAGGTTATGCTATTTGAACACTTTTTCCCTCATTTTACCATTTTTCCCCTCATACTTTTTCAAGGGATTATGAATCTCACTTAACATAAGGTAAACATGATGCTTCTCTAATAAACACAATGGTTCAAAGATATAAGACATGAAAGAGGCTCATTTTCTTGAGCCTATTTATGTTATAAATTTTGGTCTTTGCTAATGCACAAGAATTTTACCTCTTTATTTTCCCATCCACATCATGTGTCGATATCTCTATTTGAGATGAAGAAACAATGTCATACCAACACTAACATAACCAATCTATTTATTTTACACATACACCATCACAAATATGGAAATTTTTTGAAATAAACTAACATAACTAGTCTATTTATTTTATGCATACACCATCACAAATATGGAAAAAAATGCTGAAATAAACAATCATAACCAATCTATTCATTTTAAGCATACACCATCAAAAATATGGAAAATTTCTAGGATGAAACTAACCAATCAACTATGCATATACCATCACATAAATGGGAAAGGCTAGTCGAACTCAAATAACATGATCAACATTAACATCCAAATTAACATAGCATAAAATAAACATCATCCATATCATCATCATAATCATAAGAAATGTATCTCAAATAAACACATGGCAATAAATGAATATCTCATGTATATAATATGTTATCAAAGTACATGTTCATCAATCATAACATAATAAATCTCTCTCAAAATGTACATCTCACATCTTTGGCTCATAGGCTAGTATACATGTAACATATATAAACAAAAACTAGGAAAATCTGATACTAAAGGTCCTTGAGGCTCTTTGTGTGGTCCTGAGGAGGCAGTATCATCACCACTCTCCATCTATCTACATTAGTGTGAGCTAGAAGCCATCACACATGACATCAACCTCTCCTACTCTTTAAACTCTAAATATCTCAATATCTACAAAACTCTCTAATTTCCCTATCATAGTAAGCAATCTCATTTAGGGTAGTCAAATATCTTGCCATCGATACAGTCTATGGAAGACCCATAACACTTGATGATGGCCCAGCCTATACTATTCTCTATGGTGGTGGATGAGGAGAAGTAACTTGGCCTACTACTCTTAGACTATCTCTCTCTACTATCACTATAGTCACTTGACCCTATAAAACAATCACTTGGCCCTGTAGTGCTACAATTTAACCCTATAAATCCCTAATCTAACCCTGTAACATCACCACCTACCCCTATAAGGCTAAAACCTATGCCTAGGCCATCTCTCAAGCTTATACTACTATATTTTAGGCCTATAACACTACATCCCTCTCTTTGACTAACCTTCATAAATTTGGTGGTGGCCTCTTGACCTCCACCATTGGATGTAACCCTACCCACCAAGCTATATAGGATGTTGTATACCTTGGGTCCCTAACCCCTGGCCCTACTAGTAGATCCTCAAAATCTAGCCCATCTATCTCTTGGGGCAATGGTAAGGGTGCCTCTATGTCATCCCTCCTATATTAAGGGAAGGCATGTAAAATATCTTACAATAACCCAAACTACCTTCTGACCTATGCTACAAGTACCATCTCTAACTCATCAAACCATCTCCCCCTAACCCATAGTGAGCTCTACAACCCAACAAGCTACTATACCTACCCTCTAAAAACTATGTATGTTAGATACAATCCCCATAAGATATCTACAGGGATCAAGCCCTTGATCATATGCCTATAGTAGGCAATGTCTCACACCACACCATCCACTCAGGTCTATGCCATCCCCTCTCTCCACCATCTAAAACTAACCCTAAAACTAGTCAAGATAGTGTTAGGTAATCCCAATGGTCATGCCACCACTATTTTCTCATATGCCCAATAATGTAGTATATGACTGACACATAAGTTATATTACCATCATAGCCTCAAACCCCATACCTCTCTATATAACTATGCCAAAAATACTAGACCCCAAGCAAAAATGGTCCACTACTCAACCATCTATGTAAGCACACCTATCAAAATAATTATAAATCTCTCACCATCTGCATCTGGTAATGCATACATTATGATCCTAATCATCATGAGGATGCTCAAATGATGCTACTCTTCATCATCCATATAGAGTGGCTCATATACAAAACTCATAGAGTGGTAAGTCACCTCACGAACATGATCTCTATATAAAGTGACCATGTGTATATCATGCTCCTCTCTTGAGCATGTAAAGAGCTCCTCACCTTGGAGTGGTAGTTTTAGAATCCTATACACATCCTCCCATATCACTTTCAACTCCTTAGTCAGTAGATCGAAGGTGTTGGTGGTATGATCCCACCTCTCAATCAAAGCTATCATCAAAGACACATCCCATGTGACTCGATAATACCATCACACTCTTTCTAAACCCATGGCTACCATATGCTCCCACTCATTTGGAGTGAAATCCCTCCTCATGTGTGTTAATAGACTCGATAAATAATCTTAAAATGTAAGCTCCATCCTCACCTACATCCATACACACAAAAAACTCAAGTCACATCCCTTTTAATCTACTCTATCAACACCTTTTTCCCTCTCACTAGGAGAACTACATTAGTTGAGGCCCTAAACCAGTTTATATAGGTAGCACTCAGTCAACATGGGGTCTTCTAAGGTTAGCTTAACCATATACCTACCTTACTAGCTACCCTAGGCTTCAATGCCTCTATCTCTCTCTACCCTAGGCTTCAATACCTCTCTCTCTCTCTACCCTAGGCTTCACTACCTCTCTTTCTACCCTAGGCATACATGTTTATCCCAACTCTAGGCCTCATAGCCTATATTCTTGACTCTTGACACTATGGCCTACCTTTTAAGCCCTAGACCTCTCAAACAATCTCAACTTACCTTTTTCCATTAAACACATTTTTTAAGATCATTTTCTTAGGTTCTGGGAGAACTAAATTGGCCTGAGGTCTTAAACTAGGTTATGTAGGTAGCACTCTAACAATAAGGGGTATTTGGAGGCTAGCTTGACCATTAAGCTAGTTGACTACTTCTACTAGAGATCCAAAACTCACCCTTTCTCCTATTTTGTTACATTTTTATAGTTACCAATGTCAGGATTCATGTCAACATCAATGCTTTATCATTCTACATAATGGGCAACATTGCTAGGAAAATTTTGACCTAGTGAAGTTTTGGTTGACATCAATGGACCTCACCAACATTGATGATTGGTTTAACCCTAGAGCTGAATAACCCAAATACAACCCTACCCATTTCCCCTTAAAACCTACCCAAACAACCACCTAACTTATCCTACACCTACCCTAACCTATTTTCTCCCCCCCACTAATATTTTCAACACCCCCACCTCATTTAACCTAAAAATTATAGATAACAAATCAAACTAGTGTAGGCTCTTACCTCATCTCTCCATCTCCTCCTGATTGGCACCACTGGCTCCTATGGTTGTGCACCTCCCATGGGATCCCCTCCTTGCACTGCCATCTAAAATCACTCTCAAGATCTATTTCTTCTCACCAATCACTAAGTTGTAAATGAGTTTGGCTAGCCACCAAACCCCCTTTTGTCAGTTTTGGTCAACCCTCGACATCAACAATTTTGACCTAACCTATCGATGTCGATGCTTATGCATTCCGACATTGGTAATGTTTCCCTATTTGTACCAACATCGACACTTTTTCTTACTAGAATTGACACATATAACTGATGTCAACACCATTCCATTACTATTTTGCAACACAAAACCCCCAACTTTTCAAACCTTACCCATACATTAGGGCAATTGGAGATCACATATATCTACCCCAACCATGATAAAATGACATTAAAGATCACTTAAATATTGACCCATGATGACTTTTATTGGAGATCATGAATATTTTCTTTCTCATTGACCCTTTTACATTCGCCTTGCATTACTTATCCTGACCACTTAGGCTATTTATCTATAGTTGGCTATGATGCACACACATATATTTTAGGTGTTATGGATGGATACCAAGCCCATCCTATCACCTTTAACCCATTTATGTTTCCCAAGGGAACTTCCTTGGATACCTAGGACACATTGACAATTGAAGCTACACCTTTGATTTTTTTGACCTATCAACTATCACTTAGAATTTGTGCTTTAGTTACTTCTATCAGAGTCCTCCTTAACTTTGTCTATTCTCAACTTTGATGAATATAGCTCGTTGTGGTATATGCATATGGAGTAATGCTTAATTATCCACCATTCACACAATTACCTTTTTATCAAATTGGTACTCAATTCTAATTTCTCCTCTATCAATTCTTGATTTGAGGGGGGATACCTCATTAATACTTGGAACATTTAACCTCTATTTTTGTATTACAACATGTTAGTACAGATTACAAGATAAAAGGGGCAAATGTAGACACCAAAATTTCATCACACACATGTGCATAACTCCTTGTGTCAAAAACCCCCTTAAACTCATTTAAATAATAACAATTAATCTCTCTAACCCATACTTTTACCCCTCATACATTTAATTAATTTAAAATACTTAATTAAGTTAATTAAAAACTCCTGTTGCCACCTTACCTTGCCACCTCACCCTATGACTAATTCTCACCTGATGAGTCACCTCAAGACTTGGTCCCCTCATCCTAACTACCCAAGACTTATTCCCACTTCTAAACTAAATTCCTAATCAACTACCTCCTTCCTAACCTCTTATTTTTACCATTTTATAACCAATGTCACACTTGACATGAAAAACAATAGAAAATATGCCAAAAATGAAAAGGTTTACCTATTCTAAGGCCACTGATGTCAGTCAACCCATGGTTGACATCGGCAGGATCACTGACATCAGTAATATAAGCTAAAATCCAACCTATAGTTTAGGTCAGCAAAAATTAAGAAAAACAATTCTTACTCTCATTAGGCTCTCAACATTCTATTTTTCAACATCTAGGCTTACAATCACCTTACATAAGTCAATCACAATTAGAAACTAATATCTTAAGGACCAAAAACACCTACTTACTATCTATATTCAAGCATTTAGGTTCATACTCCCTGATAGGGACCATCAATTTGACACTTATCATTCAATGACCACCATGGCTAAGTACATCACTGATACTCTAGGTTGTTTAAATATTTATTCTACTATTTATTTATATCTACTCTACATTGCTTTATGCACTTCTAATCATACCCCCGTGAGGGAGTTATAAGGATTTCTTACTTGTTTCCCCTTAAATTGACATACCAAACCTCTGACCAGATTTTACCAAGACATAATCTCCCTCTCATAACTCTCCTACCCTCTTTGACCTGATCCAAACCATTTCCTAGGCCTAAAAAAGCCTTCTATAAGCTCTTAGACAATTATTACCCCTATTGACCTTGGTAGACTAACTGATATTAGTTGCCTCACTACTGACCTCTATAATATAACTAATATCAGTCACTCCCCTAGCAATGTTGGAAACTAAGAATTCTTTAGCCTCTTCAAAACCTACCTAGACAACTTCTAAAACACAAAAAAAGTACCTCACCTGCACCTTGTCACTCTCTATTACATACAGGTTGTTAATCATGGTAATCTTATCTCTCTTTCACTCTCTGTTTACATCTCTTTCAATTATGTATTATTATTTTACCTCATAAAAGTTGACTGTCATCTCTAGGGAAGCTTTGCACTTCCTATAATAAGCACTAGCTTGGTAGCCCACTCATTTATCTGTTAAGAAACATCTTATGGTAGTGTTTTGTTACTTGAAGGTAGTCCTCCATAGCCAAAGAGGAGTGCTCACAACATCTAGATATGATTCACAAAGAAAATCCAGGTTCATTTTAATCACTTATCCCCATCTTTTTTCCTATTTTCCTTTAGACTTGAAATAGACAAAATCTAGTGAAATAGATGATAAACTAACTGTATGTTTGCCCCTCGAGGGAATGGTTGGCACAAGTCAGCAAATGGTCCCTCAAAAAGAAAGAATAAAAATGAGGGGGACCAAAGAAAGGAAATATGATGGGGTGAAAACATAATGATATTGAAAAATTAGTCAAAATCACTAAGAATACAAGTAAGATGGTGTACAATGGGTTGCCCAAAGGTGGTTATAAACATTGTACCCTGATAGTGGCAACATGGAATGATAACACAATGATTTTGTCAAAGGTAGTTGTAATCATTGAGGAGATTTAGCTACCCTAATTAGGAAAAACAAACAAGATAATAACATTCCCTTACATGTGCTAAAAAAGTAAAGTGGTGATAACATAATAATTTCCTAAAGGGGGTTATAATCATTGAGAAATGCAGGTGGGATGGTGTGCAATAATTTGCCCATAGGTGGTTATAATCATTAGACCCCAATTATGGAAAACATGATAAACTTGTTCGAGGATGATGATAACTTAACACAAAGGGTAATGATGAATTGGAACAACCTACTAGTAGGGAGATGCTCATCTGAACTAATAAAAGTTGAAATTCTTTCATGGTTAATTACTCTATTTGGGATATGATTAGGAGTGAATCTAGAGGTTAGTATTGAAGATATTTTTCCATTGATGAATAGACTTCTTGAATTTGAGTTTTGTTATAGCATGTGATGGTAAGCTTCATGATAGAACACCATAAAGACTTGGCCAAAATATAAATGAGGACTAACTCCCATAATCCAATAGTTAATAGAAACCATGATGACAATGTAAACACATGAATATAGATAGATTCAAGTATAAGTGTAGGGAAGGAATCACTCAATGCACACACATAAACTAAATCAAGGCAACAGTGCTAAATGCAAACAAATAATATAAGCAGAAACAAATTAAAAATAATGCAATAAAAATTATACAAACATTTCCCCTAGAAAATAGGTGACAACTTAACAAACAAATAAAATGGGGGAATAGAAGAAAAGGAAGGGGGTGGATGAGTTGTCTCCATATGCACTAGGAAAGTGGATACTACCTACATAGTTTCATGGATGTAATATCCAACAAAAAAAAATTCAGGCCAAATGTAGTTCTTCCAGGGAATGGGAAGAATGTGATAACTGAGGAAAACAAATAGAATGGATGTGATAAAATAATATGAATGGTCTTGAAAAATGACAAGTGTGTAAGAGAAAAAATGCCAAAAAGTATGGGGAAACTAAATGAAAATTTATTTTCTTGTAATTTAGTAAGGGTTCCTAGAATCCTTAAGGCAAAGAAGTGGTCAATGTTTTTGTTCTTTTTTAATGATTTTACAAATGTGTTTGGAAGTGTTTTGGAGTGTCTCAACTTGATAAAGAATTATGAGACACTAAATGGTTCAAGCTCACAAAATGGCAAGAGAATTTAAATGAAGGTTGCTCACAAAATGGTGAGAGTGTGGCTTAGAGTGCTCATAAAATGGTGAGAGTGTGGCTTAAGTTGCTTGCAAAATAGTGAGAGTGTGGGGAAAACGGTGATTAAGCTGACCTCAAAAAGTATTGAGCACTACGTACATAGTCTCAAATGAGGACCTCAAGTCACTGTAATTCTACCCTTATAGTAGAGGAATTCAACTAATGTAGCAATCAATTCAAATAAAATAGGCACAGTTGGTAAAAAGGTATAGGACAACATAAGAAGTGGCAAGTTAGTACATCAAGGCTTAATATTGTCCCTAGTTTGCCCATAGGTGGTTATAACCAAGACACAATGTCATAGATCAAGGGTACTAATTTTCCCAAAGGTGAATCTAATTAGTAGCAAGATTGATGGTAAGAAAGGAATACTAAACAAAAGATGAAACTACCAAAAATTTTGTCACATTGTCCCAAAATATGATCTCTATCTGAATTAATTGAACCAATTAATGAAATTGATTAGATACCTTGATGTTAAAAATACATAATGAATGGAAAAAACCAAGGTCAAATGGGTTAATCTTTAGAAAACACTGGGTTAATAGGTTGAAAGCAAAAAATGGATTCAATGAAGAAGATGGATAAGGATGGTATTATGTACAAAGAAGAATAGTAATAAAATGGCATAATTAAAATGGTCCTTATAGACAATACACTTTAGCACTAAAACATAGTACCACTTGAGATGAATAATATTCAGTGGCTCAACAAGTTCATCTCTGTCTGGTGTGGCAAGCCTATATACTCTTGATCCATAATTTGTAGTAATGATGAAAGGCCTTATACAATTTGTTTTGAATTTTTCTTTATGCTTTTTCTTAGTCATGGTATTATTTTGGTTTTTTGTTAGAACAATATCACCAAGTTCAAATGTTTTATTATTAACATGTCAATTATAGTGGATTTTGAGTTAGTTCTGATATGATTGAAGATTGTTGAGCATGGATATAAGTTTCTCATCAAGTAGGTCTAGCTCTTGTAGGTGAGCTACTTGATAGTCATGATCATCTAGGACATGCTCGAAAGAGATGTATAGTGAAGGCAATTCAACCTCAATAAGAAGGATGGATTTAGTACCATAAATAAGTGAGTATGGAATGGCTCCTATGGGGGTATGATGCTTGGTATGGTATTCCCAAAGGACAAGATATATTTATAGGTGTAAATCATGATCAACATCACTAACAATATTTTTTAGAATATTGACAATGGTTTTGTTAGATGCCTCAGCCTGGACATTACCTTGAGGCTAATATGTTGTATAAAAATGTTATGTGATGTTATATTCAGTACATAGTTAGTCTACATCCTTATTCTTGAATGATCCTCCATTATCAGATATAATTTTAGAGGGAATATTTTAATGATAAATGAGATGGTTGAAGATGAATTTGGAAATTTGATTTCCCATTACATAAGTGAGGGGTATAGCTTCAACCCACTTAGTGAAATATTCAGTGGTAGCAAAGATATGTTTATGGCTATCAGATGAAGTGGGGTTGATCTTCCCAATGAGGTCAAGTCCCCATGTAGAAAATGGCCATGGTGTCAACATCCATTTCAAAGTTTTTGTTGGGGCATGAATCAGATTAGCATGTCATTGACATTTATCACACTTTTTTACATATGCAATGGCATCTGCATCCATTATGATCCAATAGTAACCAATATGAAATATATTTTTGGATAAGACTAACCTACTAGAATGGAATCCACATACTCCTTCATGAACTTCTCTTAATGCTAGTGTAGACTCTACTAAATTTAAACAACGAAGTAGAGTTCCATTAAAACTATGATGGTAAAGGGTGGATCCAAGTAGATTATAATGAGTGGAATGATGAATGAATGAACTAGTCTATTTTTAAGATAGGTTAGGTGGTATAAATTAGTCATGAAGGTAGTTGTAAAGGTCTAAGTACTAGATAAAATTAAGACCAATGATATCATAAATCATGGCAACGATTGAAGGTTCATGAGCTAGTGATGACAAATTATCAATGAGGAACTGATACTCTCTAGCTTTATCTATTTGTCAAATTAGAGAGCTAATAATAACCATGGCATCTATAATTCTATTACTAGTACTTGGTGTGTTCTCAAATTTAATGTTGGCAATTTGTTTTTTAAGAGTGTCGACCATGGCTTTATATGGAACCAACTTATCATCTTTGGTCTGAAAATGATCTATGACTTGATTGATGATTAACTAAGAATCACCATAAACTTGGAGATGGGATATATTATAATGAACTGTTTATTGAAGACCTATAATAAGTGCTTCATATTTGGCCATGTTGTTTGTACAAGGAAAGTTGATTATAAATGATTTAGGGATTAGATCCCCCTATGGTGTAATAAATAATAGGCCTACTCTCGATCCATGTACAGTGAATGAACCATCAAAATATAGATTTTAGGTCTGCTCCACAAGAGGTGTGTCAATGACGGTCAAGATAGATTCATTAGGAAATTGAAATGTGAGTGGCTATATGTCCATGAGAGGTGCTTCAACAAGTTGATCTACAAGAACTTGTCCCTTGATTACTTTCTGATTGACATACTCTATGTCAAATTCATTGATAAGCATGATCCATTTAACCATTCAACCTTACAAATCTAATTTAGATAGTAGATACTTGAGTGGATCTACTTTTGAAATGACCATGGTCTTATTATTCAACATGTAATGGCATAATTTATAAGCTATGAAAACCATGGCTAGACAACCTTTTTCAACAGCTGTATAGTTATGTTCATATGTAACCAAGGTATGGATTATATATTATACAATGTGTTCCTTTTTAATATTATCAATTTGAGCCAAGAGTGCCCCCAAAGTATGGTTGGTAGTTGCTAATAGGTATAGCAAAAATGGCTTTCCTGACATAGGAGGTAATAAAATAGGTAGATGAACAAGATGGTCTTTGAGTTATTGAAAACCTATTTGGTAATGATCATCTTAGTGAAAGGCAACTCCTTTCTTTAAAAGGCATGTAAATAAATGGAACTTGTCTAATAATTGAGAGATGAAGCATCAAATTGATTGAAGTTTACCCTGTAAATGATAGAGTTGATTTAAACTGGTTGGTGGTGGCATCTTAGTTATAGCATGGAATTTAGCTGGATCAACTTTAATACCTCTAAGAGACATGATGAAGCTAAGTAATTTTCTTGAAGTTACACCAAACACATTTATTTATATTGAGTCTAACTTTTTACTCTTGTAATCTTTCAAATATCTTACACAGTACTGCTGGATGGTCGGCCCTAGTTTTGGATTTTCCTAATTTGTCATCGACATAGTCTTCAATAATATCATGCATCATATCATAGAATATGATAGTCATGGCCCTTTGATATGTAGCTATATAATTCTTAAGACCAAATGGTATCACCTGATAAAAAATGTTCCCCATGGAGTGGTGAACATTATTTTATGTTGATCTTCTGGTGTTATTCTGATTTGGTTGTATCCTAAAAATTCATTCATGAGTGAAAGAATTTCATAACTTATTGTGGATTTGATGATCATGTTGATATTAGGCAAAGGAAAATCATCTTTATGATAATATTTGTTGATGTCTTAAAAACTAATACAAATTCTGATCCCGTCAGGATTTTTACTAACAAGTACCATATTAGAGATCTATTTTGAATAGTCAATTGATTGGATACATCCTACTTCTAAGAGCTTTTCCAAATCTTTCTTTACTAATACAACAATTTGAGGATGCATCTTCTATAGATTTTATTTTACCAGTTTGACATCAGGATTAACCACAAAGTGATGAAGAACCAAGGCAGGGTCTAAACCAGACATGTCAAAATAGGCCCATGAAAAGATATCTAAAAATTTAGATATAAAGACATCATGTTCTTCCTTAATGAGGGACACCTAATTTCATCCACTTCAAGTCTAATGAAGTCTTGTTATTTAACTATGTTGTATCTTTAACTAGAAGGGTCGAACCATCTTTTAGGATAGTGGGAAATGACTTGAACTATTGGATTATGGCAGGGTCCTCTATTAGGACTTCCTCTTCAACTTCTCCTAGGCATGATGAATTTGAGTCCCCTAATGGGAGATCTAGTCATGTGATAAAAATAGTCAAAAATTCTTGAATAATTTGATCAAATACATGTTGTTTCTCAAAGTTGAACTTAGATCCATAGTCAAGTTCATCATTGGTGGTCTCCTAATCTAAATTTGAATAAGAATGAACACCCCCATTTAATATCACCTGAAATATGTTTTCACCATTAAGCTGGCCTTTATTTTTACTTTTCCCTAGTCAAAAATCACCTCAAAGAGATTTTCACTTTGAGACCTCAATGTTTTACTTATTTATTTTTGGATAAGGGTGTTCACTCGCTCTCCAAAATAGGTTACAGGTTCTAATGTGATTTAGAATCCTAATTTGTGATCTCCTAATAGAATGTTGTCTCTAAGGCCTAAGAAATCATAGAATTCCTCATCATTCTATAACTCATCAATTGGCAAACTAGATTTTTGTTGGTCCCAATCTATTAGTTGGGGATAATATAATGGCAAAGGGTTATGATGAATGGTAAGGTTAAGGGTACAAATGGCATTGTTATCAAGCAAGTTGGTTTTAGCTAGGTTATCAAAGGTGAGGTTGTGATCAAACTCTACTTCACTATTGGCATCATCATCACTAGTCACTAATGATGGATTTTGAATAAGATATGTGGGGTCACCCCCAAGTAGTTTAAATCCAATTCCATAAGGTATTTCATACTTAGTCATGGAAATTGGCTCGATGGTTCCTTGCTAATTTGGTTGAAGGCCACGTCCTTCATAATTGTGACACTCCATGATCCTATTGGGAATAGGATACTTTGCAATTTTATAATAATCAGCTTGGTTATTATTGTATAACCATGATTTATCTCCTTTAAGAGGGTTAGTTTTAGGCCAGATGCTAGTACAAATGTGAAAGGTCCCTTATCTTTATTCTTTTGTTGCCAATGCCTATGTGGGGTGACTTTAGGTCACCTAAAAGTTTTTGGATTCTGAGGAAATGTATCATGGGTCACATACTCTCCCATTCCATTATTTGAAATGATTAGAAGCATCAAGGTATTAGGATCTATGTAATTATTTGGTGAAGGATCAATAAGTATAGCCTTTCCTTTAACCTACTTGGAACTTGGATTCATGTTTTACTGATAATTATGAATTTGAAATTTAGCCTCAAGATGTTTGCAGTGTTCATATGGGTGTAAATTTCTTGGAATATTCACTTCCATACCTGAGTGGAAAAACTTGATACATTGGTGCAACATTGATGGGACTGCATGAATCTCATGTAACCAAGGCCTTCCTAGAAGTATATTGTATGATAGCTCAAGATCTAACGCATGGCAAAGTGTATCATGGTTCAAAGGCCCAATGATAAATGGTAAACTAATGATGCCTTGTGACTCTCTTTCTTATCATAGGCTTTGATATTTATTGTTTTTGGCTAGAGATCTATCATTATGTACCAAAAAATCTTGATGAGCTTTAGGGACACTATGTTGAGGCCAGATCCATTGACTATAAGGATATTTTCACTTTATGTCATCTTATATAAACTTATATGTATAATGGATTATTATGAAGTGGGCTAAGGGAAGACATATCACTTTGGTTGAATGTAACTTTTTGGGCTGGAGCTAGGTTTCCAACCAAAGCTTGAAACTTATCAGGGGATATGCCACTAGAAATAATGGATTGGGTCAAAAAGTAATTCAAGATTTTATTATGGATTATTGATGTTCATAATAAATTTAAGATAGAAATTTATGCTGTTGTCTTCTTCAATTATTCCACAATATCAAACTTCTTATCTTGGTTAGTAGTGAATGGTTTATTTTTAGGCTGAGTGATTAGTTGGGTGATAAACAAAGTAGAGGATGGTTAGGGGCCTGGGATAGTAATTTTTGAACTCTAAGTTATGATTGCACAATCAAGATTAAATATTAGACCATTATTACTAATTGATGTTGGAAATGGTATAGAAATAGACAAGATAAGTCTTATTTATCAGTGCACTTACATATGGTCATGTGGCAAGAATGAGTTGTCGATATAAGGTCCAAAAAGGGAAGTCCTAGTTTGATATTTTGCTTATATGCACTCTCAAGTCAAAGAAGGATTATCCATGTGATTTAGTTAAATATTATTGTTTAACAATGGTCTAGGCTAATTAGTACTTGGTCTAAGATTAATGGAGATGGTATTAACGCTACCCCCTGCAATATGACCTACAACCCAATTGTAGTCATGTGCAACTACATGGTAGGTTTGTTAGTTGTTACCATTTTGACCTTGGTTTTGTCTTTTATTTTATCATTTTGGGTTCTACTGGTTTGGCATTTGATTTTTATACTATTGATTTTGCTACTACACTAGTTATTGTTATTGTTGTTGCTAATTATTTTGTTGATGCTAATTGTTATGTCAGGGAAAGGGGTTTTGATAAATTCCAAGAGTTTGATTAGAAGTGGAAACACCATTATCTAATTCTATCTCCCCATTATCCAATATATTCTAAATTAAATTCTTGATTTGGACACATCTTCATATATTATGCCTTTTGACCCGATGATAGTCACATAATTCATTTTCATGGTACCAATTAGGATAAATAATGCCTTGTAGATAATGATTTGGTATAGGCTAACTAATAAGATTAGTAGCAATAAGCTTATGAAACATAGATTCAATAGGTTCTCCTAGGTCACTAAAGACATGATGTGTAGGCACAGTTCTCTTAGGAGGAGTTTTCAATGGTAAAAGATATTATATTTGTTATACAAGTTTTGGTTGTTGTGTTTGTGGCATTAGTTGGAGAGGTTTCTAGGTAGGAGTAAGCTGAAAAGGTAGTGTAGATGATATTTGCATAGTTTGAACATGATGATATTTAGTTACTCCATTTTCCATAACATATCTATTATGATTGAATTACCTCAGTCTTTTTTGGTTATTAGCCTATGTTGGTTGCAATGATTATGCTTGAACAGGATGTTGATGTTCTCCATTTCCCTAATTGATACCTTGATTTTGATTATTTGAATTAATCTTGATGACTCTTTTATTAATTAGTGATTTTTTGATCAAAAAACCTTTATCAATGATCTCTTTGAACGTATGTGCACATTGTAGTTCCAGATGGTAAGCTATCTCACTATGCAACTTTTTAGTAAACACAACAACTAATTATTTATCTAGTAAACTATGGGTGAAATGGCTTGAAAGGACTCTTCATCACTGTAAATAACTTGTAAAACTCTCTCCATATTTTTTCTTTGCTTGTGTTAAGTCCACTAATGAAATCTCATGCTCAAGATTTTAGGAAAAGTGTTGCACAAATTTATTAGAAAGATATTCAAAGTCCATTAATGAATTCTTGGGTAACTTTAAAAACCACTCCAAGGATTGTCTAGCCAAGCTACTTGGAAACAAAATCAAAAGATATATGTCTCTATATGCCACTAGTTGACATGCAAAAAAAAAATTTGGTCAAATGAGTCTTAAGGCCACCTTTCCCTTTGTATTTATCAAATTTTAGTGGTTCATGTCCTGGAGGAAATGGTATATACAAATACTCCATGTTGAATGGATAGGAACACACATCATCCAATTTGAAATTTTTATTCTATTTTATAGCTTGAATAGAAACAATTTCATCCTTCATTTGTTACAATATTTAGGATAGGAAACTAGAAGGAATATTGGTAGGAGGGAGAATGCTGGTTTGGGTGGATGGTTGGGAGGTCACAAGTGAGACACTTTGACCAGGGTATGATGGAGATACCTATTGGGGTATATTGTTTAGGTTATAAAACGGATTAGGAATATTCATACTTAGATTGGGATGTACATGAAATTACACATTTGGTTGCACAATATTATGGTTTGGGTTGGCGATAAAGGTTTGACTTGGAGGATTTTGTGATTGGGATAGAGGGATATAACTATTTTGTGACTACTGTGGTTGAAAATCGACATGCTATCAACTAATCAAACCTTAATATTGAGTGGGAACATGTGGTCTAAGACCCTATCTTTGATTTTGTGGCACATTTTGAACCAACAGTTGTCTAGTGGGTACTTGAGAAACATGAGGACCTCTTTATTACATGAATCCTTATGGAAAAGTGAAAGTAGGTTATAGATTTGGCATCTTTCATTGACCAATATTTACACATTGTTGACTATTCATTTCTTGGTTTGAATTATCATATTTTTTTGTTACTGAAGAGGTATGTTTATCGTTACTTGGAAAAGTGGGACATTAGCTGCCCTTGATTAAGGTGGCAATGTATTTGTCCTTTGTTGTATTGATACACTAAATTATGTTTATTGCTATGGAATAATATTCATTACTTTTTGAGGGGGAGTAGGATTCATCACATTCTATTATTGAGGTGTGACATTGGCCATTGTTTGATTACCTAATATCATAGGTTATACACTTGAGGAAGCAGTTGGTTGAGTTTACGGTGTAGAAACTCTTATTCCTTAGTATGATGATCTACTCATGGGATTAACTATAGGCACATGTCATTGGATATTTTTTTGTGCATTAGCACCACTTTGATCAAGATTGGATGTTGTTTGCACATTATCCACTATGTTTGGCTCACTTTTTAATGTAGAGGCTGAAGACACTTATTCAATAATGGGCATATACATCAAGTTATCTATCAAAGTGGTTTGTATAAATGGGTCAGAGCTTAGATTCTCTTATCCATTTAGCTCTATCAACACTCCTATTGAAGGAACTAGGTCAATAAGAGGATTACTCACCATGTTCATCTAATTGAAATCACATGCTAAATTTAGGTAGGTTTGATATGATTTTTGTATTTGGTTAAAGTGATCTTCCATGATGTTTTTGCTTCAATTAGATATATTAGGGTCTCCATATGTTATTTAGAATAAAGCCATAGGATTGATATAAAAATCCTATTAATCATAAATGATATTGTGGGGTACTCTTACTAGACTTGGTAAATTTTCATGAGGGAAGTCTGTTGGAAACTTGGCCCCTATCTCTATGGATCTAACCAAAATATCATCTTTGTTCTCTAACAAATATCACTCAAATAAAAATGGATCATATGTAGAAGCTGTATTAGTAGAATATGATTATTGAAGAAATGGCTCATCCACTATGGGTACTATAGTTAGGTATTGTCTGGTTTGTCCTTGGTCTTATTCTGAATAAGGTGGTATGTTAACCAGATAGTTAGCCAATAGATCTTGGCTTTGTGCTCTTGATTGAGTACTATAAGAGGGATAAGAATCCATATCATAATCAATATTATCCACATAGGATTCTTGCACCATTTCTTCTTGTACAACTACATTACTAATCCCTGTATTGTACATGAGTCCACTACGAGTGTAGAAATACATGTTGGCATCCATAGTCAATTATTTATGATAAAAGGTCAAAGAGTTCTACAAACTCTAAAATGGATAGAATCTAAAACAAATGATGCCTTCAACTTGGTCTATATTTGTCAAAATGATCAAAAGGTTTATGAAAATATTTGTGAGGAAATAAGTTAGTGTAAAATATCTAACATTTCACTATTCACACAAAGATAAGCAAGTAAATGGACCAAAAATAAAAATGCCAAAATCAATCTAATCTAGGAATTTAAAAATTACTAGGTCTTTTGGCCAAATGCAGCATCAAAAGCTAAGCTCAAACATGGCATGTGCTAGGAATTTTGGCCAAATGGTGTCAAAATCTAGACTTTGAAAATAGATGAAAGTTTTAATCTAATTGATTTGAAACACTTTTAATAAACACTAAGCATTTGATTCTTGGTCATGAACTTGATCAACTAGATATAATGTATGAAACAAAAGGCACTTTAACAATAGTTTATTTTCTCATAAATAATGATATAAAACTTGGTTCTTTTGACAAATGAGCTAAAAAAAAGTGAGCAGTATAACTGTGTTTTAGACAGGATCATAAAATGTATACTTAGATTAGTATAAAAATGTAGGAACAAATTTGAACTCTATGAGAGGGTCTGTGAAACAATATTTCAAATGTTTTGGGTAGTGTAACAATTCTATACTACCCAAAAGGTGTGACAAAAATGTTTATTTCAAATACTCTCTAAAGCAAAGATATTTTTCCAGAATTTTGATATCATAACACTACCTTTTTTGACTCAAAATGTTGTGGTGTATAGACTCAAAGTGAAAGAGTTTAGCAGAAAATGGCTTAAGTATATCAAGTTATGACAATGATTATTATTTTTAAATGACCTTCAACCCAAATTAGAAATTAAACCTAAGTTTGCTCAAGTTTAGTGCAAATGATGAACCCACTTAACACATCGACCCTATGAACTTATAAAGGTGCAATTCTGAATTTAGATTATAAGTGGACTTAAACAGATTTTGTAAAGGTCTAGAATCAATTGGGTAGCATAGCTACACCAAAGTGGATGATATGAATCTCAATATTTTGATGAACTTTGAACAAGAAAAATTGATGATCTCATGCAAGAAGCATAATGCCTCTTTGTTTAAAAGAAAATTTGGACTGTGTTTGGTTTGGATTGTTTGTTTACACTAAGTTTTGACTCAAAACAAGACTTTAATCTAGGAAAAAACCAACTAATTAATCACCCTTAGATCCTAAACTGACAAGGTTGCTTGGTATTTTTGGAATCCATCAATATATGTCATTTGAGAGGATTTTAAGTGTTCATCCAAAAGTAAATGTGCATTATATAGTAGGGTTTTAACACCCCCACTTCTCTCAAATGATAGTAATATGACATGGACCTTGAGGTGCACCTTACACCAAAAATATTTCCATGATAGGTGGGGATTTGTCTAAGATCTAACAAGTTTCCAAATGATCTAGAGTAATCAATTGCACAATGACTTTCATGTCAAACAATGCAAAAGAAAAGCATAGATTTTGGGTTCATATCACTTGGCTTGTTGCAAAAAGTTTTAGTCCTTTTTACAACCACTACATCCTAATATTCATTCAGTGTAGTGCGATGTCCAAAGTTTCACTATGTCCCATGTGCAACTCCAAAGGAGCCAAATAAATGCAATGTTGGGAGGTGAAACCTTGGGTCAAAGCTTCCCTAAAGAACTTGTGGGAGGTGATGAAGTCCCGCTCATAAGCCAAGTTTACATAAAAATAAAGAAAGCATGAAAGTGGAAATACTTTAGGGTCATTTTCAAAATCATCCAAAATTTGATGAGTTTTTGGGGAGTGCTTTAGATGAATTTCTTTCTAAGCCTTGGACTAGGCTACTTGCAATAGGAATGGCACTTTTGATTCTAAAGGTTCCCTAAAGGGGACAAATGAAAGAGCATACATGAAACATTCCTCTTTTTTCTAAACAAAAATTTGATTAAACTATTGAAAACAAGAATTGGCGAGTTTGTTCAATTTTAAGCCCAAAATGAAAAATTTGGTGGTGTTCATTTGACCCCTTGGTCTTAGTTGCAAACTTTGAAAACATTCACCAAAAACATATAAATTCTTTGTTAAACACCAAAACAAGGTTCCTAATTGATTTTTAAGCATGAAAAAGGTGATTTAAACATGTTTTGAACAAATTTCAAGCTTGGTCCTATATCAAAAATGTTAGCATGTCCTTTAGATTTAAAGATCTTTTTAACTTGAAATAATGAACTTAAGAAAAATAGCTATTGAGTCTATTTTTGAAGAAAAACACAGTGACTAACATCAGTTATTACAATAGATGATGGTTACTTTGGCTAACCAAAATCTAATCGATGTTATTTTTGCTAATCGACGTCGGTTAAGCTATGTAATCGATGTCAGTCTTACTTTTTGATGTTGATTACTATGTAAAACTATGGCAAACAAAACCTGGCAAAATAAAGTTAGAAAATCAATTTGTAAGAGTTTTAAGGGTCCAAATAAATATTTTAGAGTTTAAAAATGAACTTATTTAGGTGTGAGATGCATCTGGTCCCACTGAGTGTGCCATTATGTGATCTAAGAATTTGACTCAAGAGAGGATGGTAAGTATGGTGTTAGTTCCAAAATGAAAACAAAATGAAAGAAACACACTAATAGCATAACATCTATAGGTCTAGACATTATGGAGAGCTTATTTAAAAAAAACAAATGAAAAACACAACTACAAATTAAGGAATAAAACACAAGAATTCTTTCACCTTCCTTGGATGCTCTAAATGCCTTTGTGATGGTGGCATGCTTAGCTTGTGCTCATAAAGTCCTTGGTAATGGAATCTTGGCTACCTCCATCTCTCCTTAACACCTTTGGCTTATGACTTGGATTGGATTGGAATAAATTTGGCATGGTAACACTAATTATCAACACTTTGAATATATTTGAGCATAATAACTTTGCACCAAAATAGCTTAGAAATGATGTTCTTGGCCTCTCTATTTATAGAGTTTTGAGATTGTCTAGAATCAACCTGAACCATCCATCTTGAGATTGAGATGTGTGGTTGAGGATTAATTCCATTTTTGGAATTAATTTTTTAATTATCCTAATCATGGAATTGTAAAAAGGGGAAATTAAGAGGTATGGAGGGCATCATGGAAGGCATTGATGAGGCATGGAGGGCATGAATCCTGATATTTGTGGCATTTATGGCCTAGGGATGTCTTCCTAAGAAATGAGGTTACCTGATGATGCAAATATTCAATATTAATTTCTAAAAACAAGTATTCAACAAGTTTCCATGGAACTATTAATTAGGCTCTAATTTGGGTTAATTAGCCCTTAAGCATGTTTAAGCACTTTGTGCACAAATTACCCAAATTGATCAAAATGATTTGTTATTAGTCCAAAATTTGACTAGATTGGAATTGGAAGGTGATCTAAGATGCATTGAAATTGTATTCCCATTTATGATGTTTCCAAAAAATATAACAAGTCACATGTCTTGTCTAGAATATTTGATAAGAAAGAGCAATCTAGAGCACCTAGGTGCAAAATTGGCATTTTGACTTGGAATGATCTGATCAAAGGTAGTTAGCCCACAAATTACATTACCCCATTTAGGTACACCCTAGCTAAAATTGGTGCTTGAATATTTTATTTTTAATTTTTTTAATGCATTTTAGTGTTTTTAGGCCAAATTGTGCATTTTGGTTGAAAATTAGCCAAAAGCCCGATTGGAGGATATCTGTAGCTAGATTTAGGTGTCTACACGCCCTAGCCAAAGAGGAGTGCTCAATATCATTTGGATATGATGCACAAAAAATTTAGGTTTTCTCTAATCTCTAATCCCTACCCTTCATCTCTGTTTCTCCTTAAACATCAAATAGATTCAAAATTTAGTGAAATATTTTTGGCATGCCCAGTGGGACCTTGGAGTTTTCTTTGCATTTATTTCTTGTTTTAAGCATTCATATAGGTTAATTATAGTGAAAATTTCATTCCTTGTAATTTTCCCCTCTCTTTTTCCTCAAAACAAAATATTCAACATTTTGTTTTTTGTTTAAAGGAAATACACTAAAATTTCTTCTTCCTTACCACTCTTCTCTTTCTTTTGCCTCTAAAAGAAACTTATCATTTTTCTTTCAAGTTAAAATGAATATATTATTTATCTATTTCTTGCATGAACATTAGGATAGTTAAATTCATTCTCTTCTCTTATTTCATCATTATTTTCATTCAAATCAAAACACTTCAAATTTGGGTTTAAAACTCACTATACTTCATTGTTTGCTTGTTGCATGTTAGCCCACCTAGTTAATTAAAAGCATTATGAATGAATCATAGTACACCAATGTTACACTACCAGATCATACTCATAAAAACAAACATCTAAACTCACATAAGACAAGGCCCATCAAGATTTCATCACTTGGTGGATCACCTTACCCTACCCAGTTATCTTACTTGGATTTCACCACTAAGGGGAGAACCCACTTTATTCTTTTATGGAGTATAAACTCTAGACATAAGGTATATTTTGGCTAAGTATCTTGGCTTGGATTTAGGTTTGTGAATTTTAGGGATTAAACCCATATAAAAATCTACATACTTGGTCTAGCACAGATTTCCTTTTGAGCACCAAAACTAACCTGAAACCAGCTCTAGATTGTTTTCTAGTACCTTCGGTAACCAAACTCTCATCTCACTATTTGATTAAGGCATAAGCCAACACAAGATTAAAATTAATATCTAGGAGTTACTAATTAGTGGTTATATGTCCTTTTTTTCTTTTTTATTTCCTTCTATATTTTTGATTTGGTAAGGACATTTTTCCATTGATTTACAACATCAATACTATTCATAATACTCAGGTTGTATAACCTATTATCTCAAGTTTTTTGAGTGTTCATCTTCCTTATACAGACCTCTTAAATCCTCTATTTTTCCTAGATTTTGATTCTAGGTTTCTAAAACATTATATTTTTCATCTCTTAGGACTCCATAGTGACTGACATTAGTTAAATCCACCAATGTCAGTAGACTTTAACCTACCAACATCGATCAAGTGATTGACATTGGTGACTATGTAATTTGGTTATTTTAAGTTTAATCAAAACAACAAGCTAAAATGACCTACCTACCTACACCCAAACCTAGTTTTTCCACACTCTATCACTAATACAGAGTTCTAAGATTGTTTATACTTATTCTTGCATGGTATTGACATGAATCGAAGCCAAAATTCTTGCCAATTATGCAAGCCAACAACGACTTCCACCTTCCCCTCTTGTTGTTGATTCTATCATGGAGCATACTTTAGATATAGAGCATACTCTTAGACCTAACGAAATTCTCATTGTTCCTAAGGGAGATCAAGATTTTGCTAGATTTATTTATCATAATGTGGCATCCCTTCAACATAACCTTGCCATGAGCCAAACTCATAATTATTTGGGTGACCCACTATACGGTATGCCAACTTATTTGATGGAAATAACTTCAGTTTCATTTATCTCCACTATGTTCCCCATGGTTACTCAAACCACCTCTTTGACAAGTAACCCAACAATAAATAATGCCCAAAGTTTAGCATCACCAACTACACAGTCCCATCTAACCCCTGTCATGACTTCTCTATTTTCACAACCACAAGTAGTTTAGTCAAGTCTAACCCCATTTCAAAATTTGGTGGTACCCATCCTATCTACTCTTTCACCTATAATTACATGAGTTATGACTCACCCTTCACCTAGTATAACCATGCCAATAACCCAATATATAATAACAACATTCAACCAAAGCATTGTCTCTAACCTAACAAGACAAACCCCTTTCATTTCTACCCCCCAACCTATGACTCACTACCCCTATCTTGTGTCAACACAACTGAAGCAACACATGGCATACACTACCTATACTTCTTATCAAGTTCCCTATAACATAAGGGATATCTCCTAGACCAATCCCCCTCCATAACTCATTAAGATGCTAATGGACAATATGTTTAGTCTAGAGACATCCATGTCAGGTTCAAAAAATGTGTTATCTTATGATCAAATATGCAATGAGCCCATCCATCCTTTTGTGCCTATTCACCCTTATCTAAGTCAATGGGAAATCCTTAAATTTACTTGTTTCTAGAATAAAGAGGACCTACAATAGCATTTTTGAGCATTTATACATTCTTGTTATTTAATAGGGCACAATGATGCATTACTACTTCACACCTTTCCTATGTCTCTTTTAGGTGTTGCCTTGAATTTATATAGCTCTATAACTCGGCACTCCATTTTCTCATTTACCCAACTCACATAATCATTCATAGACCATTTCTCTATCAAAATTTGTAAGAAGGTTTCTATTATGGACCTTTATTCTATTTAACAATTTGATAATGAGTCTATCACAGATTTTATTACTCACTAGAGAAGCTTAATCAATCAACTCTCCTTCTCTTTACCCCAACTTGAGTTTATTGAGCTCTTCTTGAGGGCATGTGCTAAGCACATTTCATCCACACTCTGAGTACAAACTTTCCACACATTTGATGAAGCCTTTATAATAGCATGAAAACTCAAGATCTAGGCTATAGATGAAGACATAGTTAAGTTATGTAGTAAGAATGAAAATTCTAAATCAAATGACTCCTCTTCTTCTAACCAAAAATCTAAAGGCTCCATTAATGTGGTGGTTATTAAATAAACTTATTCCACAACCATAAACCAACCTAATCCCTTGACCTCATAAAATCCAACCAAGAAATTTCAACAATGGTACGAATAAAGATGGTACACTCCCATTGGGGAGTGATACACTTCCATTTTTGAGAAACTATTGCAATAATGAGCCATAACCCTTCCTCAAATCAAGCCTCCTATAAGTTTTATCCCTCCCATCTTATTCTTACTTAGTACAAGGAGGTTGATTTTTGTGGCTACCATCAAGTCAAAGTCCACAATTCTAATAACTATAAAACATTCAATAACATTGTTCAAGACATGCTTGACAGGGTGATCTCATCTTAACTAACCCTAATGAAACTAATAATAAAACTATGTATGTGTTAAAATACCCTTTTCCTAACCATTCACCTAATCAAAATATTATTTAGACCATGACTGATAACTCATGTGATCATAATATCCATACAGTCAATATGGTCTTTCCTTTACCTCCATTCTGATCTCTCCCACAATAGGAGGCACCCATTTTACCTATTGCTCCCCCACAATCACTGGAGCTTATTTTTCCCATTCCTCTTCCTTGGGTAGAAGAGCCTACTTTACCCATTCCTCTCCCATGAGATGAATGGCCTTCTTTACCTCTCATTTTGCCACAAGAGGAGCATGTATTGTCAGTTCCTTTTGTACCCATTTTCCCTATCCTCTTACCACTTGAGGACTATGCCTTACCTATCCCTCTCCCACGTGTTGAGGAAGAAATTATACCTATGCTCTACCCTCTTGAGGAATCTTCTTCACCTACCTCTCCCCCACTTGCGGAAAACCATGCCTCTTCTCCCATATTTATTAAAGAAGACCCTGTTGCATCTCTTTCTCATCTTTGGTCTGAGGTAGCAGAGGTCAATAATTTCCCTCTTTCTTAATCACCTAATCCTTCTAAAAAAGAAACCATAAGGCCTACATCAACTTCATCTAAACACTTATCTTAGTTAGTGGGAAATCTAGAATTTTTTGACTCCACAAAGCTAGATCATACGACATTTTGGGACCAAATTAAAACTCTTTATCCTAAAAAATAAGTGTCATCCTCTACCACCAATCCTTTTGATACCCTTTACCCCAAGATATTTGATAAAGTCAGATATTATTCACTGAAATAGACAAAATCTCCCTCACAAGCATCTACCACATTAAATTAGATTAGGTCTTTAGGTTTTCACCTGATCTCTAATCTAATTCATCCACATGTGAAATTAGATCTGACTCTCCAACTGGCCTAAATTGAAGAAGAATGTTAAGCTTCCTAGATCTCTTTGATCCTTCCCTCTTCCACCCTCAACTTTGCCTTCAATTTTTGGACCACATACCTTTACTTTAGTTAGGGTATCATCGATCCAAATGAAACCAGAGGCTAAGTTACATCCATTACTACCTCTACCACCTAGTGGACTTTCACATCTGAAACTGCAACACCTACCACCAAGAAAGTGTCAGCAAAACATGTGGCTCCATTGCCACCTAAAAAGGTATCACACAAAATCACCCTTGTGACTCCTAAACCAAAGAAGGTGTCCACACCTATTACAATAACAAGTGCTATCCCACTTATAGGATCTTAGATCTTTTTTCTATGTTAGTTGCAATCCTTTATAATAACTCTTCCTCCCATTAAGCCTTATAACCCTCTTGGACCAAAGTCATCTTGGTTTGATGATACACAAGTGTGTCTATATCATCATTTGCTTGGACATGATACTGAGCATTATAAATCTCTAATGGTAGTCATTCAATAACACTTTTATATCAACACTCTCTTTTTTGATACTCCCATTAACCTTCTTGTTATTCCACCCATGGCATCCATAATGCCTCATACCGTTCCACCAAAATTCAAACTCAAAGATGTTTTCATACCCCCTTTTCCACTTCCTTCACCTATGTTTTAGATCAATATGGTTAATGTGGCCACACGGTCACAAAATAAAAAGGATAAAGGAAAGGAAACGGTCACTGCCCCTTGGGCTCATCCATTCTCCAAAGACACTCCTCCTTTGAATTTAAAGATTATTATCTTGGGTGTGCTAAAACCAACATCTTTAGAATTTATTCAAAACTTGATGGTGAAATAACTTCACCAAACCACTGTGAAAATGTCTTTGTATGAGTTAATCCAAAACTCACCCTAACACTATCAAGCTTTGATTACTGCTTTGTAAGTAGTTTAGGTACAACTTGATGATCCCTAGCCTCTTACAACTTTAGTCAGCTCTCTTAACACCATCTCCCTAATTTCCTTTATTGACTCAAAAATTCCACTTCAACACCTTGAATATCAATATTCTACCCTTTTTATCATCGCATATATCGATCAAACTCATGTCAAAAGAGTCATGATCAATGGAAGAGCTAGTATTAATATTATCTTGGAAATTTTCAAGTTCTCTCTAATCTCTAATCCCTACCCTTCATATATGTCTCTCCTATATCTTAAAATCTAGTCCCCATGGCCTATATCTCACACCCTCGACCCCATGACCTATTTTTTAAGCCTTAAGTCTCATGACCTATTTCAACCTACCTTTTTATAACCACTTCCCTTAACAAATTTTCAACCACACCTCACACTTTTTCCCTATACATTGGGAGAACTACATTAGCTTGAGGCCCTTACCCAGGCTATCTAGGTAGCACTTAGCTAACATGGGGTCTTCTAAGGATAGCTCATCCATTAGCCTCATTGAGAGAACTACTCATTGGGAGAACTAACTATGTGAGGCATGTTTAGTTGGTATATGTCCCACACTATGCCATCTACTCATGTCTATGTTATACCCTCTTTCCACCATCTAAACCCAACCCTAAAACTAGCTACAATCATGATGTGTAGCCCTAATGTCTATGTCACCATGATGTCCTCATATGCCTAACAATGGAGTAATTTCCCAACACACAAACTGTACTATCATTGTAGCCTCAAACCTTACAACTCCTTGTATAAATGCCAAAAAAGTTGGTCCCCATGTATACATTGTCTATTACTCAAATGTCTATGCCAAAACACCTATCAAAACAATAGGAAATCTCTCCCCATCTACGTTTGGTAGTACATATACTTTAATCCCTATCATCATCAAGATACTCAACCAATGTTGTTCCTCATTAGTAATGTACAGTGGCTTATAAGTAAATCTCACTGAGTGATAGGTTGCCTCACTAACATGCTCTCTAAATAATGTTTCCATATGAATATCATGCTCCTCTCTCAAACAAGATAAGAGATCCTCACCCTAGAGTGGTAATAGTAAAATCTTATAAACATCCTCTAATGTCATAGTCAACTTTCCAATAGATAAATGGAAATTTTTGGTGGTGTGATCCCACCTCTCTATCAAATATATCATCAAACTCACATCACATGCAACCCAACAATATCATCACACTCCTAACCCTACAACTACCAGTGTTCCCACTCATCCATGGTGACATCCATCGTCATCCTCATCAACAATGTAGGTAGTTGATCTTGTAATGTCAACTCCCACCTAGCCTACATCCACACACACAAACCTCAAGTCACATACTTTCCAATATAAACTTCCACCATTTTTCCCTTCTCTTTGAGAGAACTACATAGGCCTATGGCCCTCATCTAGGCTATGTAGGTAGCACTCAGTCAACATGGGGTCTTCTAAGGTTAGCTTGGCTATATAACCACCTAATTATCTAACCTATTAATCCACCTAAACTTTAGGCCCAACTACCTATCTTTCAACTCTAATCCCCACAACCTATATCTTAAACTCTAGGCCCCATGGCCTATATCTCACACCCTCGACCCCACAACCTATATTTTAAGCCCTAGTTCCCATGACCTATTTCAACCTACCATTTCATAACCACTTCCCTTAAAAAAAATTTTAACCATACCTCACCCTTTTTCATATGCATTAGGATAAATACATTAGCCTGAGGCCCTCACTCAGGCTATGTAGGCAGTGCTCAGTTGACACAGGGTCTTTTGAGACTAGCTCAGTCATTAGGCTCATCAAATAACTCAATTGGGGATATAAAATTGGATTTTCTTCCTGTTTGGGGTATTTTTTGTGATTGACATTAGGTTTATATGCTGATATCAGGGTTGGGTGTCAGTTTACATTGATGTCAATTATCGACTGATGATGGTGAGCCCTGCTAACATAGATGACTAGTTTGGCCCTAGGGCTAAATAACCTACCTCTAAAATTTAGGTTTCTTCTTAAATTTAGGCCTATGTAGTTCTCCCAAAGAGAAGGGGAAAATGGTAGAGGTTTATATTGTAAGTTATGTTACATTGTTGGTAATTTATAAAGTATGTTATATTAGAAAAAGGGTGGATGTTTATATTGGAGGTTTATTACATTGACATGGGTTTATATCATTATATAATTTCATTTTTTATTGTAATTTAAGCTCCTATTCACCATACTATCCATAATCAAATGGAAAATCAAAATCTTCTAATAAAACCTTAACCAAAATCCTCATAAATGTAGTCAATTATACTAGCAAGGATTGGCACATGCACATTCCCTTTGCTTTATGGGCTTATCGTACTAGAATTTAAACCCCTACAAGTGCTACACATTTTTCCTTGGCCTATAGGATGGATTATATTTTGCTTCTTGAGGTCAAAATTCCTTCTCTTTGCATCTCTCTACAAGACATACTTACTAATGATGACTTTCACTAAGAATGTTTGGCTCAACTTGAGTTACTTGATGAACATTGTTTCATAGCCCTTAACCACCTCTAAATCTATCAAGAGTGTATCAAATGTACTTATAAAAAAAACCTTAAAGATAAATATTTTAATATCAAATATCTCATCTTAAAAAGGAAAATTAACATGTGACAAACATGGAGAAAAATAAACGGGGTAAGTTTTCTCCTAATTGGCTTGGACCCTACATCATAACTCACAAGTATGGCTCAGGAAGTTATCACTTGTCTTCTCTTGAAGGAAGGCCAAAAATCAAGATTTTATATACTTTTCACCTATGACCATTCTTTTTTTAATTAAGTGACACTTCACCTTGTGTTTAACTTGAGCTTGTCCCTTAAGAAACCCTATTACATTCATCTCCTTTCCTCTTAACCCTTATTCCTACACACTTAGTTAACCTATGAAGTGCTATGGTTTTTATCTCAAAGTGGAAAACCTCTAAGCCTCTATAGTCCTATCCATGACTAAATTTTAAAAAAATGGGATGCATAGACAAGTTATAATCTCTCTCAAGTCACAATTCTCAACGTAGACTACTCCCTTGAAAGACAACTACACAAATTCTCCTTGATATTATAAATAGACTACTCCCTTGAAGGACAACTATTAAAAATCAAAAACAAAATCTTAGACCACTCCTTTGAATGATGTCTAATCCATGTTTTGTTATCAAGGGATATAATGAATTAGAATCTTCTTGTATTGATCAATTTCATATGACCTCAACACAAACAAAATCCCATTGTAGGCTTCCCACATTGATCAACTTACACAACAACAAAAAAAAAATTAAGTCATGGAATTACCCATAATAGCTCTTGAATCACCCATAGAAGGGGCATACCATCCCCACTAAGAAAGTTACGGTACCGAAACACTCTCATTTATTTTACCATTTTCCCCTCATACTCTTTTAATGGACTTTGAACTCACTTGACATAAGGTGAGTATGATGCTTCTCTAACAAATAAATGGTCAAATGATGCAAAGAATGAAAGAGGCTCATGCTCTTTAGCTTATTTATGTTTTTATTATGGTCTTTACCAATACATGAGCATCTTGCCTCTTTCTTTCTCATCCCAATCACATGCTAATTTCTCTTCTAATATCGCATCTCACAATAAAATTTAATCACCTTCTTGCCTTTCTGCCAACCTTTCTTGATTCTTAGAGTTATGTGTTTAACAAATATTATCACTCACATATCCATCTCAAGAAATGATACTCAAATAACTACCCAAAACCATACTAAAAGTAACAAACCATTTCCCATTAATCATTTCATATAATCCCATATGAAATACACCAAAAATGCAACCATAGTTTCTCTAAACAATAATAAATAAGAAAAATATCAAGCCTACACCATTTATTTTAAGCATACACCATCACAAATATGGAAAAATGATGAAATAAAAAAACACACCCAACCCATTCATTTTAAGCATACACCATCATAAATATGGAAAAATGCTAAGATGAAGCTAACCAATCAACTATGCATATACCATCACACATATGGGAAATGCTAGTCTAACTCAACTAACATGCTCAACATTAACATAACATAAACATCCACATTATTATAATAACTTCAACATAATCACCATCACATAAACACATCTCAAAATAACAAACTCTCATTCATATGAATATATATCCATGAATCATATTAGTATCATCTCTCTCTCAAATAGTAGATCTCTCATATTTGGCTCACAGGCTAGTGTGTATACAACATATATAACAACATCAAAAATATCATCTGGCCCTTATAATACTCAAGGCTATAGCCATGGTTTTGAATTAACAGTATCATCACCACCCTCCCCCTATATGCATCTATGTGAGTTAGAATTTATGGTACATGTCACTGATCTCTCCTATTATATAGCCTTATAATACCATTGAATCTATGGGAACTCCTTGATGGCTCTCTCATAGTATGCAGTCTCATATAAAGTAGTGTTTTACCTCACTAGAGATACAGTCTATGGTGGACCCATCAAACCTACTGTAGGACCCTATACTGGTCCCTATGGTGGAGGAGGAGTAGTCTATCCTACTATTCTCAAACTATCTCTCTCTATTATCCATGTAGTAACTTGGCCCTATAATACCCCAACCTATCCCATTAGTGTAAACACCTATCTTTGCAATGTCATAACCTACCCCTATAAGACCAAAACCTATGCTTGTGTTATATCTCAAGCTTGTACAGCTACATCCTAAGCCTATATGATTGGATCTCTCTATCTCATCACTCTTTGTAAATTTGGTGGTGGCCTCCTAACCTGAACCATGGGATGTAGACCTATCCACCATGTAAGATAAGCCATTGTGCATATAGGATCTACCACACTTGAGCCTATTGGTAGTTCCTAAAAATCCAACCCATCTATCTCCTAGGATGAATATAGGGATGCCTTTATATGATCCCCCCTATATATAGGAAAGATAGGAAGCACATCTTGTAATAAGCCAAACTATCTCCTGACCCATGCCATGGGTATTATCTCTAACTCTCTAGCTCCTCTCCCTCTGACCCATAACATTCTTTATAAATCAACAAGCTATTATGTCTTTCCTCTGAATTTAGGGTATGTCAAGTCGGGCCTCTAAACAATATATATAAAAATCAATCCATCTATAATACACCTATAATAATCAATGTCTCACACTATGCCATCTACTCATGTCTAAGCCATACCTTCTCTCCACCATATGAACTTGACCCTAAAAATAGCTACAATCATGATGGGTAGCCCCAATGGCCATGTCACCATGATGTTCTCATATGCCTAACAATAGAGTAAATTTCCAACACACAAATTGTACCATCATCATAGCCTTAAACCCCACAACTCTCTATATAACTATGCCAAAAAAGTTGGTCCCCATGCATTCACTATCTATTGCTCAACCATCTATACCAAAACACTTATCAATGCAATAGGAAATCTCCCCAATCCACATCTATTAGTTCATATACTATAATCCATATCATCTTCAAGATACTCAACTGATGGTGTTCCTCATTGGTAGTGTACAATAGCTCATAAACAAAGCTCATTGAGTAATAGGTCACCTCACTAACATGCTCTTTGAATAATGTTGCCATATGAATATCATGTTCCTATCTTGAATAAGAGATCTCCTCACCCTAGAGTGACAATCATAAAATCTTGTAAACATCCTCTAATGTCACAATCAACTCCTCAATAGGTAAATAGAAAGTGTTGGTGGTTTGATCCCACCTCTCTGTCAACATTATCATTAAACTCATATCACACATAACCCAAAAATATCATCACACTCCTCCTAACCCTAAAACTACCATGTGTTCCCACTCATCTATGGCGACATCCATCCTCATCCTCATCAGTAGTGTAGGTAGTCAATCTCATAATGTCAACTCCTACCTAGCCTACATCCATATAAATAAACCTCAAGTTACATACTTTCTAATATAAACCTCCACCCTTTTTTCCTTCTCTTTGGGAGAACTACATAAGCCTAAGGCCCTCATCTAGGCTATGTAGGTAGCACTCATTCAACATGGGATCTTTTGAGGTTAGCTCAGCTATATACTCACCTAACTATCTAACCTATTAACCCACCTAAACCCTATGCCCAACTACCTATATTTAAACCTTAGGCCCAACTATCTATGTTTTAACCCTAGGCCCAACTGCCTATCTTTTAACTCTAGGCCCCATGGCCTATATCTCACACCCTCGACCCCATGACCTATCTTTTAAGCCCTAGGTCTCATGACCTATTTCAACCTACCTTTTCCTAACCACTTACCTTAACAAAATTTTAACCATACCTCACCTTTTTTCCCTATGTACTGGGAGAACTACATTGGCCTGAGGCCCTTACCTGGACTATGTAGGTATCACTCAATTAACACGAGGTCTTCTAAGGCTCACTCATCCATTAGGATCATCAACTAACTCAACTAGGATCTAAAATTGGCCTTTTCTTCCTATTTAGAGATTTTCCTATTATTGACATCAATCTTATATGCTGATACTGACACTAGGTGTCAGTCGACATTGGCATCAGTTATCAGCTAACATCGATGAGCCCCACCAACATTAGTGATTGGTTTAGCCCTATGGTGAATAACCCACCTCCAAAAATTAGGTTTCTTCCTAAAAACTACCTCTAACCCCTCCAAAATTCACCCAAACATACCCTTACACCATTTACTACCCCTCTAATTGTACTCTCTCCCCCCAAACATTCAAATTTAGCCCAAATAACAAATTAACTACCATAAATTAAAATTCAACTCAAAGAGCACCCTATCTCATCTCTCCATCTCCCCCAAGATGAAATGGATATCACTTGTGGTGGTGTGCCTCTAGTTGGGTCCCCTCTTACCTCTACCATCTCTACCCACACCAAAACTCTCTTAGTCACATCGTGTCCCACCAAGCACTCAGTCACATCCTCACTCTCTCACACTCTTCTCAACCACTTATCTCTCACCAACTCACCATAAATATATATGCTAGGGATATCCTATGGTCCACAACACTTAGAAATCTTTTTCTCTAATCAAATATCACAAATGAGTTTTGGTCAGCCACCAAACACCTTTTTATCAGATTTGGTCACCCACTAATGTTGATAGTATTGACTTAAGACATTGATGTTGGAAATACTTAATATCTACATCAGTGACATAACTGATGTCGACAACCTTAAAATTATATTTTTCAACCCCAACCACCACCCTTTAGACTACACCCTAAGTTTGGGTCAACTTGGAGATCATGTATATCTCCCTGACCATGATAATAAACCTTGGAGATCACATATATCTCCCTAACCATAGCAACCAACCTTGGAAATCACTTAAATATCTACCCATGATGACTCTAACTAAAGATTATGAATATTTCCTTGACCATTGACCCTTTTGAACCATTCTTGTATTGCTTATCTTGATGACTTACGCTACCTTGCTATAGTTAGCTATTATACACACACATGTATATCAGGTGTTTTGGATCATGACCCTGTTAGTCCTATCACCTGTAACCTTTTGTGTTTACTAATATCACTTCCTACCTAAGATACCTAAAACACATGGACCATTAGAGCTATAAATTTGATCATTTTAACCTTATCAACTATCACTTACAAGCTATGATTTGGTTATTTCTATCTGAGTCCTCCTTGCCTTTACCTATTATTGATTATGTCAACTATAAATTGTAGTAGTATACATGTAATTAATTATGTTATTACATTCTCACTCAACATCCACCCACCCAATTAACTCCTTATCAAATCGGTACTCGATTCTATATTTTCCTCCATCAATTCCCATTTTGAGGGGGGATACCTCATCCCATACTTGGAGCATCTAACTCCTATTTTTGTCTTGCAACTTGTCAGTATAAATTATAAGATAAAAAGGGGAAAATATAAACACCAAAATTACATCACACATGTGCATAACTCCTTGTGTCGAAACCCCCCTCGATCTCCTTTTAATAATTAGCCTTCCTAACCCATGTTTTCACCCCTCACACATTTAATTAATTTAAAAATATTCAATTAAGCTAATTAAAAACTACTTATGCCACATTACCTAACCACCTCATCCTAAGACTAATTCTTACCCTATGAGTCACCTCAAGACTTTGTCCCCTAATCCTAACTACCCATGACTTGTTCTAACCCCTAACATAAATCCCTAACTAACTAAATTATTCTTAACCTCACATTTCTACCATTTTCTAATGGACACCACACTTGGCAAGAGAAGGAATAAAAAATAGGCTAAAAATAGCCCTTTTACCTATTCTCATGCCACTAACATCCGTCAACCCTCAGTCGATGTCAGTGGGATCATTGACATTAGTTACTTAAGTAAAATTCCAAGCTAGTATTTGGGTGAATAAAAATTAAAAAAATCAATCATTCATGTACATGCTTTGGCATTTGAATTTCTACATCTAGGCTTACTGTTACTCTACATAAATCAATCCTAATTAGGAATTGATATACTACATAGAGCTTGGATTCTTCTAAACCAAAAACACACACTTATATTTTCCATTCACATATTACTTCAACATGCCTCATCAAAGCCATCTATCTGGCACTCATGGTTCATCCATTTCACTAGCTAAGTATATCTCTATATTTTGTAACTCCTTTAAATAGTCATTTTACAATTACTTTACATTATATTGTTTATCATTTTATGAACATCTCAACTCTCCCTATGAATGGGTTTTAAAACTTCTTCACTTGTTCTCCTCTACTTCAAACATACCAACCCTCTGTCTAGACTTACCTGAGTCTTACCCACTCCCTTAAAACTCTTCCCAACCTCATAAACTTGACCAACATCTACCTCCCAGCTCATAAAAGTATCCTACAACCTTTTGAGAACCTATGCCCCTATCGACATCAGTCAAATAACTGACATTAGTCATATCTCCTTACTAACATTGATAGCTTTAACCAATGTTGATGATTTTGTTTTTCCACCAACTTTTGTAAGCCTACCTAAACAACCTCCCAAAACATAAAATATTTCACTTTACCTACACTGTGTCACTCTCTGCTACACTCAGATGACAGGAATGGTATGAATATCTCTCTCTTACTCTCTCTTTCATTTTGTCATTTATTACCATTTCATTTCAAAAATTGGACTATCATCCCTAAAGAAGTTTGGCATTTTCAAAAAAAAAACATGTAGCTTGGCAGCCCACTCATATATCTACTAACAAATATTTTTGGTGGTAGTGTTTTCTTATTCATATGTAGTCCTCCCTAGCTAAAGAGAAGTGCTTAATATCATCTAGATATAGTACGCAACCTATCTGAGTTCTCTCTAATCTCTAATCCCTACTCTTCATCTTTGTTTCTCCTTAAACATCAAATAGATTCAAAATTTAGTGAAATTGTATGAATAACTTATAATAACATTGTATTTATTTTTGTAATTGACTAGATTAAATTTGGATATTTGTAACTAAGGATAATGATAAAAACTACCAAAACAAGAGTTAAAACTATTTACATTTAAATAAAATAAAACAAAGAAAAAAAATACAAAAAATGCAACCTAACTTAAATTCAAGATATGAATGATCAAGTGTTAAGTAGGAACAAAAATATATTTAAAATATAACAAATAAAGCAAGACTTTTTTTTGAACAACCTGGAATCAAGCTATAAATAATCATGGCCCACATGTTAATAATGTGTACTTTAAATACTTAAAAATAATAAAACAATTTAAATACAAATGTAAACAAGTCAAGCCTATGTTAAGGCCAGACTTAAAATGTTTATGAAATGTATTCAAAACAATAGTAAAAACCAAATAACATGATAACAAGATAAAATAGTAAAACAAAAGACAAGAAGAAAGACATAACAAAACACCAAGAAAATAAATAAAGACATAACAAGACAATAATAATGATACAATAAACACATATAAACAATGGTTAATTATAATGTTAGTCTAGACAAAAAAAAAAACCATGCATGTGTAATATACACGTTACACTTTGTGATAGGGTAACCCATAAGCTAAGTGAAAATGACACTTGTACAATGAAATAAGAACACTAGACACAAAGTTTCCCCCAAATGATAGGGAAACAACAACACAAAACAAATAAAAATTGCCCCTAGGCTATAGGAGGTAATAAAACAAACAAACAAAATGGGGAAAGAGAATAAAAGGAAGGGGTATCCTAGCTACTCTAGATGAATGAAGTAAGTGGATGCTACCTAAATAGTTCCATAGATGCAAGATCCAACATGAACTTTAGGCTAAATATAGTTCTCCCAAGATATGGGATAGATGAAAATGATGATAAGAAAACATGATTATCATGTAGATAAATATGGAAATGGTCTTGAAAATTAATGAGTGCATGGAAAAGAGAGTATGGTTTAGTTTTAAACCATACTAAAAGACAAGATACAAGTTCATACAAATGAATTAAATTGGGATTTTAGAGTGCATACTACATCTAAGGTTGAGAAAGAGAAAAAATATCACAAAATGAAGAGATCATAAGAAAAACCAAGAGTATAGGAATGGATCTTGTTTAAATGAATAATGTAGACAAAGGTCTTGAAAAATTATGAGAGCATATGATGAGAGAAAATAAGGATGGATAAACTAAAGGAAAAATGGTTACTTGTGAAATAGTTAGTATTTCCCAAATCCTTAAGGTTAAGAAGTGTTTGAAAAAGAAAAGAAAATGTGTTTGAGCTAACCTGATATACCCCATGTATCCAAGTGTTGCTTACATAGTCCATGTAGACCACATGCCAATGTAGTTCTCCTAGAAATGGGAGGAAAAAGACCAAGGTGATCTAGAAATAAAATAAATAAACAAAATAACCCAACCTAAAATTATTTATGGCTTTATATCTCATTTAGAATTTTAAGCCAATTTTCATTATTTTGTGATTTTTAGGGATTTTCTAGAATGTTTACAAATGTTTAAGGGTTTTCTATTTGTCTCAACTCAATTAAGAATTGTGAAAGATATATTTCTCCACTTGAAAACATTAAGATCATGGCCCAAACCAAGGGTGCAATAATAAATTTTGTTCAAATGAACAATGCACACTATGGTAACTCATAAAATAGTTCAGGTTGCTCACAAAATATTGAGTGCTTAAAATCAAAATAAGTAAAGGTACAAGATAATGTTTTTGGTCTTTTGTTAAATTAGATTCTAATGTTTTTATTATTTTGAGATAATTAAATAGAAAGATAATATAAACAAAGGTACAAGGAACTACTTAGTTGAGGAGATGTACTTTCATAGGTAAGAGTTCAAACATTTAAACTGACTACAATAGGGATTATGAATATAAATAATGGTACAAGGAACCAAATAATTAAGTAGATGTACATCTAAGGTTAGGAGGTCCAGTAATAGCTAAAACCAATTACAATGGCCCATATGATCCCATGTTGGCTACGATGACTACCAAACATCAACAAAAGAAGAATATAATAATATGCAGTAATGAAGAAATTCTAAGGAAAACTATGGAATAGAAAACCATGTGTTGACATATCCTTGTACACTTATCTACAAAAGAGGCTCAAAGATGTTGTTTAGGTTTAACTACTTTGTATAATGGATGTTGAATGTATCTAAAATGCCTGTGAATCCTAATCAAGATCATAACTAGTTATTGGGTACAATGGTTTAGGGTTACAATGGTACATATTTGAAAGTAAAATTGGTTTAGTGGAATATAAATGATCCAGGTGATAATAGTTTAGCATTACAATGATCCAAAATGAAATGGTATAGGGTTATAATGGTCTAGAGTAGTGCAGTTACAATGGTCCAAATTGGAATAAAATAGAGTACAACAGTCCATGGTTATAATGCTCTAAAATGAAATGGTTCAAAAATATATTGGTGGGATGAATGACTTTAGCACAAGTTGCCCCCAAGTAAGGGCTCTTGTATACAATGGTTCATAAAAGGCTGTTAAGCATAGAAATGATTGAGGTGTATAATATTCATAGGATCTAGGAGATCTTCACCATTTTAAATAGCTAATATATATGCCCCTGATCCATAGTTATCTATAACCGCATATGGGCCTAGCCAATTTTGTTAGAACCTATCCTTATTTTTAAGTCCAACATTAGTGTTATTTGGGTTTTCCTTTAAGACCAAGTCACCAACTTCAAACTCCTAAAGGAGGATGTGGTTTTTATAGTTGTGACATAATCTATTATGATATTCTCTCAAGTTATCCATGGGCAATCAAATTCTTTCCATCAATAAGTTCTAGCTCTTGCAACCTAAAAACTCTATAATCTTCATCATCCATAATATTATCAAAAGATACATGCAATGAAGGTAACTCTAACTTGAATGGCATAATATCCTCTATGCCATAAACTAGGGAACATGGAATGGTTCCTATTCAGGTTTGATGATTAGTACAATAAGCTCAGAGAGCATTCAAATTCTACAAGTGTCAATTACAACCAAAATCATTGGCAATCTTATTTAGGATTATGACAATGGTTTTGTTAGATGCAATATCTTAACCATTGCCTTGCAGGTTATATGTTGTGGAATTATTATTTTTTTATTTTTAACATGGTGAAAATATTGTTAAAGTCTCTATTTAAAAATGATCTTCCATTATCGAGTATAATATAGGATGGGATTCATATTGATAGATGCTATAGTAATGGATAAATTTAGAAATATACTTCTTGTGATGTAAGTGAGAGAAATGACCTCAATACACTTTATAAAATACTTAGTAATAGTGATAATATGTTTGTGTCCATCAAAAGAGGTTGGGTTTATTTTCCTTATGAGATCGAGACCCCAATAGAGAATATCCATGGTGTAGTGATCAACTGTAGTGGTGAATAAGGTGCGTGTATCAAATTACCATGTTGTTGGTAAGAAACACACTTTTTGACATAATTACAAGAATATTTTTCCATCTTGGGCCAATAATAGCTAGTTCTAAAGAGTTTCATGGATAATATTACATTATTTTTGTAGGCCCTACACATTCTTTCATGGACATCCTTAAGCACTAATGTTGATTATCCTAAATCTAAATAAATAAGAAACATCCATCATAGCCTTTATGATAAAGAGTGTTCCCAAGGAGGGTATAAGGGGCTAGGTGATGAAGAAATATTTTTTGGTAATGGTGCAAAAGGTCATGGAAAAGACTTGGTTGTGGAAATAGTTATGTCCTAGAACCAAAGAAGTTTAGGTGGGGGGTTGGGACCAAAAATTATGCATACCCTCTCTAAATTTGGAAATATATGAGTAGAATGTAGAATATTCTTGATAATAAACTGATAGTCTTTGACACTTCTGATAATTTTTACTATCAACCCAATTGTTTCCATTGCATTAATTGATATATTATTGGCCTGTGGCACTTGTTCAAACTATAGGGACTTAAAGTGAGACTTGAGATTATCCATAATATGATTGTAAGGTATAAACTTGTCATCTCAAGTATTATATTGATCTATAGTTTGATTAATAATCAATTGAGAATCTCCATAGACCACTAAGTGTTGTATATCCCATTGTATTACAAGACAAAGTCATACAATAAGAGCTTCATACTCGGCCATATTGTTTGTGAAATTAAAGTTGATATGAAAGTATTTGGGAATGAGATCCCCTTGTAGTGTGACCAAATAAATACCTTCCCTAGATCTGTGAGATATAAAGGATCCATCAAAGTATAACTTCCACTATTCAGGTTCATAAGCCACTTATTCTATCACCATGATAGAATCATTTAGGAAATAAAACATGAGTGGTTGAGTATCTATAATAAGATCTTATGCAAGTTGATATATAGTGACCTACCCCTTAATAGCATTTTGGTTATGTTAATCAACATGAAATTCACTAAAAAGCATGACCTATTTATCCATGTATCTTGTAATATTTTCTTTAGACAATAAACATTTTAGAGGGTCCACTTTAGCAATAACAATAATTTTATTATTCAACATGTAGCGTTGAAACTTTTGGGAAGTAAACACCATTGATAAACAAGCCTTCTAAATAAGTGTATAATTATGATCACATGCCACAAGTATTTGGCTTAAATAACTTAATGCATGTTAATTTCTTTGTTCATCATGTTGGGATAAGAGTGCCCTTAGTACATGTTCTATGGCCAAGATATAAAGGAGTAATGATTGTCTAGGTGTTGGCAATATCAAAAATGGTGAGTTAGCCAATATGTTTTGATCTTCACAAATGCTTGTTGACATTTGATATACCATTGGAAAGAGATCCCCATTTTTAAGAGGTGTGTAAAAGATTGACACTTGTCTACCAGTTGTGAAATAAACCTAAAAATAGATTGAATCTTTCCTTTTAGGCTACAGAACTATTTTAGATTATAAGGTGGAGGAATTTCCATGATAGCCTTGAGCTTAGTAGGAACTAATTCAATCCCTCTTTGTGATATAATGAGTCCTAGAAATTTTCTTGAAGTGATGCCATAGATGTACTTCTTAGGATTTAGATCAAACTTGTACTTGTGAAGTCTCTCAAATATTCTACATAGAACATCAAGATAATCGACACGTGTTCTTGATTTTACTAGAATATCATCAACATAGTCCTCAACAATATCATCCATCATGCCATGGAAGATGATAGTCATTGCACATTAATAGATGGAACTAGTGTTCTTTAAGATAAAAGTTATGACTTGGTAACAAAATGTTCCCCATAGTGTGGTAAATGCAATTTTGTGTTGGTCTTATAGAGCTATTTTGATCTAATTGTATCTAGAGAAGGAATCCATGAGGGATAACATCTCATACCTAGCAATGGAGTCAACAATCATGTCAATGTTAGCTATAGGTAAATCATATTTAGGACATGATTTGTTAATACCTTAAAAATTAGTAAAAATGCATATGCTCTATGAATTTTTAATTACTAGAACTACATTTGATATCCATTTGGAATAGTCTAGTGGTCTAATGAAGTAATCTCCCAATATTTTCTCCAATTCCTTTACTAAAATAGTAATGTGTAGATGATTTTTTCTCAATTTTTGCTTGATTAGCTTGACATTTAGATGTAAAATAAGAGGATACACTACCAAGTTAGGGTCTAAGCTTGGCATGTCTGAATAAGCCCATGGGATATGTCAATAAAATCCCTTAAAATGGTGATAAGTAGTCATGTTCCTCATCGATGAGGGATGATTCTAAATAATTTTTTTTTGGATTTTCATAAGTTCCCAAGTTCACTTCAGTGGTGTTATCTACAAGTAGTATAGAACCATCCTCTAAAATAGTGGGAAATGTTTGATATTGATTCTCTTCTTTTACTTTAGCTCTGGTTGTGATCCCCAAAGCTCTAGATAGTGAGAAGAATATGAGTCTAATAGTTTAGGTAGTGTCTAACTAGAAAATATCTCTAAAAATTTCAAAGAAAGACACTCAAATAATTTACCATGTTTAGTAGTGATATTGGCACTAGCTATATAATTAGGATTTGGTGGACACTACACTTCCTTTAGAGATGAACAAAATTCCACATCCAAGAGTGCCTAAAATAGGTTTTCACTCAAGGGCTCATATTTTTCTTTAATTTTTCCCTGACCAACGAGTGCCTTGAATAGGTTTTCACCTAAAGATCTCAATGTTTTATCTTTTTTGTGACCATGAAAGTTTGTCTACTCTATAAAGTAGGAAGCAAAATCTAAAGAAAAGTCAAATCATTGCTTGTGATCACTAATTGTAAATCCATATCTAAGTCCCATATACCCATCAATAGACTTCTCATTCTAAAAGTCATCTAAGGGTATGATATAATTTTTTTCATCCCAATCTATAAAGTCAAGATGGAAAAGGTTAAGTGGATAATAGGCTGTAATAGTCATGATAGAATTGGATTCAAGTATGGCAAGTGTTGGGTAGCTCATTATAAGCAATATAATGGGATGTTACATCACTACTAAGATTATCACCATTAGTCAATTCAGAGGAATCATTGTCTAAATACATGAGGTCAAACCCATGTGGTATAAATTTAAGACCTTGACTCATAGTAGGTTTACCAAATGAAAATGGTTCTAGAATTCCTTTCTCTCATGACCCTAGACATTTAATTATATAATCTAATTTATCCATAGTTTGATTATGGATAGGGTACTTGGGATTCTGAAAACAATTAGCAAGGCCATTAGACTATTAAAAATCTCCTTTAGTATAAGCTTCCTTATCTCAATTTGGTCAAGTTGATGGTATAAATACTAATGGTGGTTTCTACATGTGCTTCTTATTTTTCCAAATAATGTTTGGCCTACAAGGGTCTCTAAAAGGTTTAAGTCTACCATAAGACTTAGGCTACTTGGGTAATTTTTCAATATAAAATTCATATTTTATATGGTATGTAGAACTCTGTACATTTTTAAAAATGATCTAGTTTGTAAATGTTGAATGAAATGGATTATCCTAAGTGGAAGTAAGTTCACTTGGGTTGATATAATTAGACTTGGGTGGTTTTAAAACTATTTTTTTGTTCTTATTTACTAGAAATTCAAAACTAGGGAAATAGTTATAATTCCAAAATTCAACATCGAGGTGTTTGTAATATTCATAGGGCTACAAATTAGCATAAATGGTAACCTCAATTCTAGCAAGGGGGAACTTGAGGAAATAGTTCAAGGTAGATCAAAAAACCTATACGTCATGGATCTAAAGATGAACAAGAATTATATTATATGGAAATTCAATGTCTATGACATGGCACAATGTATCATGGGATACAAACCCAAAAATGATTAGAAAATAGATAGTCCTAGAATACTTTCTTTCGATATTATCATATGACTTGATTGTCATTATATTAGGCTGTATGTTATTGGTAGTATAACCCAATAATTATATCAACTTGAGTTACACTATGTTCATACCTAAACCATTATCTATAAGAACCTACTTAATTTTATGATTTTCTATAATGACCTCAATGTATAAGGGGTTATTATGGCTAGGATTAAGGGAAAACATATCTCACTAATCAAATGTAATTTTTTGGCTTATAGATAAATTTCCCATAATTGTATGGAATTAGTTAGGGTTGATAGCCTTGGGAATAGTGGATCATTGAAGAAAGTCATTTAATATAGTTATATGGACTTTTGATGTATGTAAAAGGTCTAGGATAGAAATTTGTGTAGGGGTTTTACTTAGTTGGTCTTAAATGCTATATTGCTTCTCAATAGAAGAATGAGATGTGTTGGCCTTAAATGGTATGTTTTTCAACTTTTATTAGAAGGTATAGTTTTCAGGTTTGATCTAGTGTTGAGATAAGGTAAAGGGCTTTAGAAGGCGACTCACGATCATCTAGTTATGATTTTTCAATATAGAGTTGGTATGGAGTCATTATAATTAGAAGAAGGTGAAGTGTCTTAGAGGGTAGCTCATGAGTGTGTAAGTGCAATGGAATAATTTTGATTTGACAAAGAGTCATTACAATTAGAAGAAGAGGGTAGAGGTCAAAAAATGGTAACCTATGGAAGTTGCGGTGCAATACAGTTTCTTGAACATGGTATTCCATTACTCAAGGTAGAGGGTGTTAACCCTATAATAAGGGGTCTAATACTTCAATAAATGTTGGAAGGGTCATGGGTTTTAATTATAATGGTCTCAATGTCATTTGTAGAAACACGTCACATGGTGTTATTATAACTATATGACATATTGTTGTAGCCTAGGTTGTTAGTTTGGGTGTTATGATTGTGATTATGAATATGTTGATTAGGCTTCTAACCTTGATTATGTTGATATTGGCCCTAAATTTAATTTTGATTGTTCCTCTATGGATTCTAATTATGTTTGGGAAATGGGTCCTTATAGATGCCCATGTCTTGTTTAGTGTTATATGTTATTTTCTTCACTTCAATTTCTCCACTTTAAATCAAGTCCTCAATAAGATGTCTTAATTGTATGCATCGATAAATAGCATTACCTATTACATGATAGAAATTTTTAAATTCATATTCTAGATATCAATTAATTTTAGGTTGATCTTCTATAAATGGCTTTGGTATAGGTTACACAATCAAATTGGATGCCACTAATTTTTAGAATACTTCTTCCACAATATCTCCCAATTTGTTTAATGTTCTATACTTATTAAATGCCCTATATGGAGGATCCCTTTATAAAGTTATTAAGGGATTAGGTGGGGATATTTATGAATTTAGAGATAGCAGAGCATGTACCATTTGCACATGTCTAAATTACATGACTCCATTTCCCACCATGTTCTTGTTCTTGTTAAAAACCTTAGGTTTTTCTATAATAATATCTTTAATAGGAGATTACATTTGATTATATGTTTTAACCTCTGAATAAATATTTACAAGGACCTAGGTAATGAGTGACCTATAAATTTTTACACCTTTGTTAATGATCTCCTCAAATATGTTGGCACAAATGAGTTACAAATTATGAACCACTTTAGGGTGTCAGATTTGTGCAAAACTATCAGCTAATCATTTATCTAGTAAGTTAAGTTAAAATCATCCAACTAATACTCTCCACCATTGTAGGTATTTTGTGAAGCTTTCTCCATCTCTTTATTATAATTTACATAAGCCAAACACTATTAAATTGTATTCAATGTTATAAGAGAAATGGTTGACAAATTTATTTGATAAGTCATTCCAATCTATCATCAATCCTTTAGGAAAGTTAAGGACCCAATCTAGATCTTGTCCAACACATTTTCATGGAAGCAAGTGGATCAAATAAACACTATTATAGACTACCTCTTGGAACATTATAAAAAAGGATTGAATGTTATCTTGAGAGTCACCCTTTCCTTTATATTTATCAAATTTGGGTACCTCAAAATGAGTTGGAAAGGGGAATTGAAGAAGCTTAGGTCAAATGGATATGGACATATCTCATCAAACTTATGCTTCTTAATTTAGTTGCTTGTCTAAATCATTGAGACTATTTATTTCATCAAATTCCACTCCTACATGTTTGGTGCATTCATTAGTGGAATATACTTTTTTGGGGGTGGAATGTGCACCTAGTGTTCCTATTAGGGATTTGGACCCTATGTCTATAAGTTTGGTTTGGGTTTAATCTTTTATTGGAGTAGGTTTGTCTTTGATTCTTAGGTGGTTGATATAAAATCCCAAGAATATATCATTATGGAGTATATGAATAAGTCACATTTTGGGGTGTCATTTGTTAATTCACCAAGGTATGTGTTGGTTGAGGTGAACTAACTAAATTTTTTTCACAATACCCCAAATATGAAATGAGTCTTTCATTCCTTGATTTTGTGAAGGCGTGAGAGTCTCCTGATGGTTGAAAAAGGTATGCTTCGTATTAGGTGAAATGTATTATGAAGCATCTAAAGGTTTATTATATTCAAGATCAAATCTAAGATCTATCATAGACATAAGATCAACTAAAGTATGTTGTGTTTGGTCTATCATATGTTATTTCTCTTTATAAATGGTATTTTCAATTGAAGTTGAGGCTAAATAAGATGTTAGGTCTATGACAAGTTGATCTACATACCATTAACTAATTTTTTGAATCTAGGTAGTAAGATGTTGATCTATTAGGGTAGACACTACAAGTTGTTCCTTTCCATTACTAAAGGAAATAATGTTGGTTTTTGTAACACAAGTGAGAGGTTTCTATAGTTGTTTCTCCTCTACTCAAAAATGTGTGTGTAATTATTCCACTAGTAATATGGTGGAAATCTTACACCTAATTCTATCAACCTTAAAATGGATTCATATTTATCTTCTAGAGGTTGGTGTTAGTAATAACCCTAATCAAATTGTACTATTTTTGGGATATTATCAAACAAAATAGAGTGCTCTTCCCTGTCATAAAAAGGTTCTTCCTAATAACTAGGGCCATAAGAGACCCCATTATGAGGATACATTTGTGTCATGTTTAAAGATGTTTTTTTATGTTTGTAAGATATGGAATGTGGTTCACAAATGTTAAAAAGGTGTTTTAGACTCTTCAATAAGAAAAACACAAGGTAAAACAAGACTATAATAAGAAGGGAATGATGTAGTGTGACATAGTTATAATAAAGAGGTTACAAAATTAATCAACCTTGGTTGGTTGAAATCATCAAATTAGAAGAGGGTAAAACAATCTTAGAACCAATAGTGCAGGCTAACATAACAAAATTTAGGTTCAAATTATGTCAATATCATATAAATATAATGATAATTATGGTGAGTCATGGTTTTGATAATTTATAAGAAGACATTTCTGATCAAGAATATTAAAATGCAAATTAATAATCTCAAGATGTGAATTAACACAAGAACTTCCAATTATAAATCCAAAACTAAACAAGCAGGATAATGGAGCCACATGGAAAAGAAGGTAGAATGGTTTTTTGAAGAGTTTTTAGTTTCACACAATTATTTTTTAGACTCAAAATACCATGTGAATAAACAAGAACAAGAGAAACACCCAGTGTACATCATATCCTATTAAACTGACAAGGTGGATCCATACTCTTAAATTTGTCTATAACTCCTTATTGAGAATAAATAATTGTAAATATAATAACTTTAGATTCACATAAAAATTAAGTTTTTAGGCCCCTTCTTCTCTTAATATATCATATTATGACCTATAACTATGGCTTGATAGTACTCCATGAAAAGTGGGGTTTTATAAAAACTATCAATTTTTATACATTTTAAATGGTCTCATATGTGTGATTAACACTAGGGTGTAACACATCATTTGTATATACATTAAGTAATTTTTTGTGAAAATATCTTGTCCTTTTCACAACCACTACATCTATTAATTACTCAATGTAGTGTGATGTCTGAGTTAAACTTACATTCTGAGGTAGTTTCTTATTAACAGAGCTTGTTTAACCTCTCAAATAAGCATCCCAATAAGTTAAACTCAATTTATATCCCTTACCATGGAGTGGGTTTGAAGTGACATCAATAGATGAGTTCTTGGGTGAACACTTCCCTAGAGAACCTATGGGGAGGATATGAACTCCCACCCACAAACCAAGATGTAAGAAATAAAAATTGTAGGACTTTAGGGTTGTTTTGGGATCACCCAAATCACTCAAATTTTATGGAATACCTTAGAAATTTTCCTGACACACTTTGGTAAAAGAAATAAAAAGTAATAATTGAAGTGTTTTTTATCACCAAAGTTCCCTAAAGGGGTTGGGGGAGAACATACATGATAGACTTGGTTTGCAAAACAAACACACAATAATAATCAAAAATAAAAGTTATTAAGATAACTTAAGTAAAGTTTGAGTTTATTTTAGAACATCAAATGAGATATGAAGTGAAATTTTTCCTTTGGTTTTTGTAAAATAGAAACTAAGTGTCTTAACACTTGCAAAATAAAATATTAGAAGTCAAAATAGGGGTATAGGATTGTCAAATAAACTTGCAACTTGTTATTTTAGCTCTCTATTTTTTGACATAGGTCGATTCCATTATTGTACAGAACATTTTCTCTATTTATCATGTAAATTCCACTATTATTTAGGATGATTCTACTAATTATAGGGTGATATTATCGATTATTAGGGTGATTTTACTGATACACAAGGCAAACTCACTGAAATGATAAAAATGGTATAAATGAAAAACACATCAAATACCTATAGGTTATAGTTCAAGATGATCTCTCTAATTTATTGGTAAACCCACCATTCCATAGGTTTAACCCACCAAACTCTAAGTCAATTTGAGCATTTTTGTACACACACAGATAGAGATAAAAAATAGAAAAAATGAATTTTGCCATTTGTGTAGGGGATTTCACTTCTAATCAGGTTAATTTTGTTGATCCATAAGGTGTTATCCTTGATGTTTAGGTAAAATTCACCATTTTAAAGTTCAATTCTATCAATTAGTATAAAATTTATAAAACATAGAAATTAGAGAAAAATAGGAGTAAAGCAACCTCAAAAGAGGGTCTGAGTGCTCAATTAGTAGGGATAAAATTGATGTGTGAGATGTGTATTCCCACCAAGCATGATAGGATGTAGAATATGATTAGAAGACAAGGTTAGATCATGTTTTAGTCAAGAAATATCCAAAATAAGCATAAAGACTAACTTATCAAGCATACTCCCTCAAGGGGTGGTGTTAATGAATTAAAATAATTAATTATGAAAGCAAGACAATTTTATACCTTTCAAGTAACTATTCTCCCTTAAAAGTGGTCAAGAAGCATGATTTTTCATGGATTTGGTGCTCCAATATTTTTTCCAATGAGGTGTATCATGAGCCTCCATCATATACTAGTTAACCAGTAGCTTGTGTTCTATATTATTTTCTAATTGGGTGAATACATGAAGCTTATCTATATCAATTTTTGAATAGTAAGTTTGCACAATTGAAGCTTAAAAATGATGGTCTTGGCTCTCTTATTTATAGCTTTTCAAGATTGTTTAGGATCAACCATGATTGTACATATTGAGATCAAGATGTGTGGCCATGGATTGATTCAATTTTGGAGGGCTAAGCCATAAATATTTGGAAGAATAGGGCATTGATGATGCATGGGAGGGCTTAATTATGATATTTAACCAATTAATTTCCTATGGATGTCACCCCATTGATTATGTATAATTGAATATTTAATTTTTAGTAATTAGATATTCAAAAACTTTCATAGAATTTTTACTTGAGTTTTTGATTTGATTTAATTTGCTTAAGTGATTTTGATTAATTATTTTCAATTCTTTGGAAATCTGTCACATGGTTAATCAAATTAATTAGAATTGTTATTTTATTGTGTCATAATTTGACTAGAGTATAATTATAATAAGGTATTATTTATGTATAGGATAACACCCCAAATAGGGTATTATGAATGCAAAATAACACATGCACGTGACATGTGGTGCCAAACTAGAATAATTAAGTGGTCTAAGGCATCATTTTTCATGGTCATAATTTGACTCAAAATGATTTAAGAAAATATGATAATCACATAAAATTCATTTCCCTATTTATGGATACATTAGAACAAATCAACACCTATATATGACAAGTTCTAATGATTTAAAGCATTTTATTGATTTTGGTCCATATTGTGCATTGTCACAGAATATCATTTATATTGATAATTCTAGCACAATAGTGATAGTAATTGGATGTATACAAATCAAATATGGTAAAAATAACCTAAATAAATGATGTAAATGATTATAATCTATTTCACACTTCTCAAGATACTACCTTATCCAAACTACCTTACTACACCATTGAAACAATAAATACAAACTTAACAAATAGTACCACAAAGAATCCTCCCATAGAAAACATCCATACTCATAAAAATGGTAATATTCCTCATATTAATACCAACATTCCTCCTCTTAACAACATTAATATTCTACCTCTTAACACTAATAATAAAAATAAAAAAATTGATACCACTCAAATTACTGTATAAATAAACTAACAAATGAATGTTATGTAAATGGAAAACACCTCTAAAATGATGAAAATGAAACATTATCTACTATAAATTATTAAAAACCTCCTCTTATGTTATCTTAAAATAATCAAAATTTTATTCCTTCTCCTCTTAGATATGAAAATGGGAATATCATTTTGCAACCCCTTATGTATAATAACATGCTTCAAAATATCCATAATAAACCTTTATCTCCCTTCATTATATCCATTGATATTAGAAATATTTATCTAACTATTAAATATTATGGAACTAAAGACCCTACATATTTTATCAAAGAATTTGTTAATCTCTATAAGGAATGGATCCAAATGAATACCTTTGCTACTACCAAATTTCTAGCCAAAGCATTCACAAGAGATGTTTTAGAATGGTATAATAAATTACCTCAACATTCCATCTTAAAATTAGAATATTTGGATAATACTTTAGTTAGATAATTTATATAAAATTATATTCCATAAATTTTCTTAGTCATTTTATCAATCGTAAGCAATCAACCTTTGAATCAACTCATGATTTCACCAAGAGATGGAAACCATTAGCTCATAATGTAAATCACAATATCAATGATGAAATATATTAAATTTATTAATCACTAATTTAATACCTTCCCTTATGATGATCATTTCATATAGCTTATTATATCTAATACAAACTATCCATAAGTGTTGCCTTTTGGTTATATACGACATTGCATTTAACAGTTAAGGTCTTATCTAAGTAGGAAATGAATGTAATTTATCCTTTGTTTGTATAAGATACGTTATTGATTATTTATCTTGTTATTATTTCTAAATTGGATGAAATGAGCATATTTTTATGTACATAAACACATCCATATGGTGGGATAATTTTGAGAAGACATCAAATAATTTTGGTGACTCTTTTTGGATACTATTTTGAGGATTTGATGAATGAGCTTTGAGGATCTGACACTCCAAAGATGTTATGAAGACACTCAAAATATGATTCAAAATCACTCTGAAGGTGATTCAAAGGCACTAAATACCTATACAAAATTATTTGAAGATACCCAAGGTCCAAAGATGTCTAACTAGATCCTACTAATCAAGATAGTGATTCCAAAGATATTTATTATATATAAATAAACTTTCCATATTAGATATATTATTTTAGACATTAATATTCATAATAATGGTATAAAATCATCCAAATATATTTTTACTTCTATTTTATAAAATTGGATAAATATCTTCAATCTATGTTAGTTATTTTATATCTATTATTAGTTGAGTCAGTTCCAACACCTTATAAGCATGGGATCTGATTATTAGATCATCTATATTTTGAATAAGTAGATTTGGTCATTTATATTTACATATTTTTTATTCTATGAGTATATTTTAAGATGTGATTTAAATACATATCTCCTTATCATTATAGATAGTTAGAAAAGAGAGAAATTATTTGAATTTAGTTAATCAATCAGAAACTAGAAGAAGCATTCCATTGTAGTTTTGCATATCTGTATATGTTCCCTTGATAATGAAATAAATTTAAATATTTATTTTAATTACTAAGTAAATCCATTCCTATTATGAAGAAGGAGCAAGGTCCCACTTCTTTGTTAAGATCAAGACAAAACTAGTATTTTAGTTATAATTTAGAAGTATTTCTTTAATTCAGGTGTAATTTCATTAACTAAAAAGTTTAATTTCTTTTTAAATGCAAGTGTAATTTCCTTTTTAAAAGCAAGTATGAATTTACATTAATGCAAGTGTGTTTCCATTACATGCAGATGATATTTCAATTCAATGCAAGAAAGTTTCCTTTATGTAAGAGTGTGTCTTTCAATTTTATAGAAAGTAAAGTTTGTTAACCTATCTCCATATTCATAATTTGTCAAAATCCATTGAAGTGATAATAGACAACATTATAAGATTATAGAATATCACACTATCCTACCTAACCAAGAAAGTCAAGTGAGGATACCATAATGTCTTATGCCAAATATTTAAGTTTTGGATGTTGATGGCATGAATACCATGGGATATCTTTAGTTAGCAAACTTTCTAGATTTACTTTTCTATAATTTAGAGTTAGAGTCTTATTTAATATTTTTAGTATTTAGACATCATGGTAGAAGTAAACCCCCTAAACAATGAACTTTAAAACTCCAATATCCAATAGTCTCATTGCATGAATACTTTGAACATTGGCACTGGTAGAAAATGACACCAATCCATCGATTGGTTAAATGAGAGGTATAATGACACCTTATCATTTTTGGCACCATTGCCAGAGACACTCATTAATAATTGCTAGTGAGATCTTACATTAGAGTTATACAAAAAAAATTAAAAATATTCATAAAACACAAAAACAATTCAAGAATATTTAGATTTATATACTACCCAAGAGATTCTCAAAGATGGTTTATCTCTAAGGGATCCTAAATAAATCAAGAATAATATAGGATTTTATCCTTGTTGGAAAAATTAAGAAGTGAAATAAAGGAAATTAAAATCCATATACAAACTTTTTTTTATTCCTCTCCTGAGTAAGGTTCATCCTCACAACCAAATCCTATAAGAAGAATCCTATTTAGGACATGTTCTCCTATAGAGAGAATTGATCCTAAATGTCCCCTTTCTACAATAGTTGGATTTGATCCAGAAGATCTAAAAAAAGAATATCTTATCACCAATGAAGTTTATCCTAATAATATAGACCATAGATTAAGAACCCAAGAAGAGAATTTAGATTGGATTGATAACCAAAATTGGGAAGAAAATATGGGAGATGAACATGCACATGTGGAAAACCCTAATAGATAGCCCCAACAAGACAAAACTTTTTCCTATCCAATCAGATTAAGTCTCAATGATAGTTATTTCATGAAAAATATCTCACCATCCATTTTATATACTTTTAGAGGTAAATCCTTAGAGGATCCAGATCAGTTCCTCTTTGAATTCCAAGTTTTCTACCAAACTTATGATTATGCCACATACAATCAAAAATTGAAATTATTCACATCCACACTCAAAGATGCAACCATGAGATGGTTCATAGGCCTTAAGGGTAATTTGAGAGGGTTCATAGGCCTTAAGGGTAATTACATAACCACTTGGGATGAAATGGAAAATTCATTTTTGGACAAATATCAAGATTATTTTAGAGTCAAAGAATGGAAGGAATACTTTTTCAAGATCAAACAAGATGAAGATGAAACTTTATAAGATTACCTTGTAGGTTTATATTTACCCATAAAATGAGTGGTTACCAAATCACTAAGGAGTTTATCAAAATTACCTTTCTTAAATGGTTAGATGATGATTCACATTATGCTTTGAACCTAATGGGAAAGGGTGACATTGACAAGTTAACCTTTTATCAAATTTCAGCATTTTGTACTAACTACTTCAAGACAAGATCTAGTATAAGAAAATCAAGGTTAGGAAAATCACTTGAAGTTGGTCAATTAATGGAATAATTTAATAATTATAAGATAAAAATTATATTATAAATAAAATCCAAATTATATGGCCTCAAATAAAAATACAATGCTATAAATACTATATAATTATCAATATATTGTCCTAGATGCAGACTCAAACATGCAATAAAAGATTATCCTTTAGACAAAATAGATGTATGTTTTATTTATGACCTAGACCATAACACCAAAAAATTTCAACACATTGATATCATAATAAACTAGGTAAAACAATCATAAAATATATTTGAGGAAGTGAAATTTATCTAAAGACAAGGAAACTAGCACTCCTAACCTCAGAATCAATTTGTTCCAAAATTTCCTCCCAATCAATGGATGACATCATGGGAAAGAAAAGTCACACCACTAGTGTGGGAAACACCATAACCATAACCATGGGGAAATAAATGATGGATGCCATAGATGTGAGGAATTCCTCAAAATTAACCTTAGACACTACAACAAAACCAATAACTACATTGGATTCAAAATTCACCACCTCAATGGTCAAATCAACAATATCAGCCACAAAAAGGTTTCCTCCATAATAGGCCTTGATGCTTTATAAACTCAGACACCACCAATTGATTATAAGGTTAATAAACCATAGTTACCTACATAACTAATGGAAAATCTAAATAATATACAAATACACCCATCTATGGAGCTAATCAAGATAATAATGTTGCAAGTAGCTCAGTTGAATATAATAATATTCAACTCAAATCATGAAAGTTAGTAGGAGATTCACCCATTATCATAAATAGAATTACCAATGATGAAAACACTCCTAAGTTACATTTAGTCTACTAACTAACTGAATAAAAGGTAGAAGACACAACCAAACCAACCATAATTTAAGATCCCCGTACTATTCCATTTCCTAAAAGACTTAAGGAAGAGAAACCTATGGAAGATTCTGAATTGATGCAAGGATTAAAAGAGATAAAGATATAAATCCCACTGCTAATATCCATTAAGTATATTCATAAGTTGAGTCAAATCATTAAATTATTATGCATCAAAGCACTAGGAATAAATAAGTAGTATTTTAAAACAATTTAGGTAACAAACAAAATCATTGATTTACTAGCAGGAAACATACTTGTTACTAAATATGAAGATCTTGACAATCTTGTGATGACTATGATAATTGGGAACAAGTCCATTCTAAATGTAATTGTATATATAGGTGATGATATAAACATAATGACTATCAACATAGTGGAGTTTTTATCTCTCATAGGGCTTTAGCCTACCTCTATAATCTGGCAAATGGTAGATCAATCCACTTCTACCCCTCAAGGAACCATAGAGAATGCACCAGTCACTATAAAATCTTGAGAATATCTTATGTATTTCATGATCTTTCAACTTAAACCAAAAATGGTAGGATATCTAATCATTATTAGTATACATTTGTTAGATACAATTGTAGTACAAATTGATGATAGATCTAGAAACATGACCATTTTTAATGGAATTCACACTAAACAGATATCTCTTTATCCACCTTCTAGACCTCTAATCGGTATTTCTAAATAAATATGGGTGGATCAAGCTAAATAAAACTAGACTAGTGTGTCTTCCTTAGCCATGGTTACCATCAAAGAATATGCCCAAGAGTTTGAAGAACAAATAACAAAAGATTTAGACCAAGAATGTCTATCTCTGAAGTCTGATAATTTTTCTCCAAAGTTAGATAGTTTTGCTTTGAAATCTAATGGATTTGCTCTGAAGTCTAAAATTCTATCTTGGAAAACTACTAGTTTAGCTCCAAAGACTAGAAGCTTAGCTTTGAAGACTAGTGGCTTAGCTTTGAAGACTGATATCTATGCTCTAAAGATGAAAAAACATGAATGAGAATAATCCACATCCATTATTTAAAATAAATACAATGTTATAAGATCACCAAACATGTTATTTGGTCCACAAGACATTTAACAAGCCATAATTAACTAGGTTCAAAATGAGCAGATTCATTTTTACATGATTTTCACTATCCATTAACTAATATAATTTCTATAACTGAAACATTTTAAAATATGTAGCCACACTTCACATGTTACTACCACACACATGTCCATTGAATTCGTTGATGAGTAAATACAAATAGTTAAATTCCATTATTCTAGGCACTAAACACATTGCAATCTAACCTAGTAAACTATTAACTATAAACACTTGGTTAACTAATTAGTAGGAAAGAAAAGTGTTTGATGTATTGGTACAACACACAAAATATTTTTCTTGGGATTATAGTGATATGAAATTAAAACATCCTAGTGTCTATACACATCACAACTACACTAAAAATGTTATACTAGTCAAATAACCACAATAGAAGATTAACCCAACCTTGAAATAAATTGTTAAGAAGATAGAGAAACTATTAAAATTTGGTTTTATCTATCTCATATATTATAATCAATTGGTTTCACCTCTTGTCATTATACCTACAAATAATGTAAAATGAATAGTTTGTGTAGACTAAATAGAATTGAATAAAGCCACTATGAGAGACTACTTTCTCTTACCTTTTATTGATCAAGTTTTGGACAATTTGTTAGGAAAATAATATTTTTCTTTCTTAGATGGATTAAATAGATAAAATAAAATTAGAATATTCCCTGAAGATCAAGATAACTCTACATTTACCTTCCCTATGGGAACACATGCTTATGCAGTCCTTCCTTTTGGATTGTGCAATGCACTTATTACCTTTCAAAGAGAAGTGTTAGTCATCTTTTCTGATCTTACCAATGATTTTTTGGAAGTGTACATATATGATTTCACTATCCATGGTACTACATTTGATGAAGCTTTAAACAATTTGGATAAATTACTTACCAGATATGAAGAACACTAAGTATCCTTGATTCATGAGAAATGCATCATAATGGTTGATGAAGGGATAGTCTTAGGACATCATATCTCTTCTCAAGGCATAAAATTAGATCTCAAAAATACTGAGGTAATTTTTAATATTTCCGTTCCATAAAGATAAACTAATGTTAAAAGTTTTCTCAGTCATACAAGATATTATAGAAGATTTATTGAAGACTTCAACAAGATAGATTCACCTATGTTTTCTTTTCTAACAAAAGATAATGAATTTGTATGGAATGAAAAGTTTCAAAAATCTTTTGAAACATTAAAGAACAAACTCATAATGTTCTAGTCTTGAAAGGACCTAATTGAGAAAAGCCTTTTCATATCTATATTGATGCTTCTAATAATGAATTAGGAACAATTTAGGATAAATATAAAAGGATGGAAAAATGTATGCCATTTATTATATCAACAAGAATCTTACTCCCAGAGAGAAGAATTACACTACCACAAAAAATAAATAATTTATTGTCTATGCTATAAACAAGTTTAGGCATTACATTACTGGTTATCAAGTATTTATCTATAAATATCATTCATCTATTAAGTACTTAATGAATAAACTATTAGTAGGTGGGAGAATAATTAGGTGGCTATTGCTATTACAAGAATTTGACATAACCATCATAAAAAAACCATGGAAGTATAATGTTTTTGATTTTTTATCTAGATTTATCACTATAGGTGAAGATGAACTTATGAAGGACTCTTTTCCAAATGAAAATTTGTTTTCTATATCCACATACTCCCCATGTTTTTTAGACATGAAAAATTACTTGGAAATATGGAAGTTTCCCCATTCCTTCACCTCTAAATAAAGAAAACATTTGATTAGAGCTAGTTCTCAATTTAAATGGTTTAAAGGCATGTTGTTTAAAATTGGACTTGATCATGTACTTCATAAGTGTGTTAGAGAAGATGAAGTGTATGAAATTATAAGAGCATTCCATATTAAACCAAGAGGACGACATTATTTATTAAAAAGGACCATTCCTAAGATCCTTAGTGTAGTTTATTATTGGCCATCTCTTTACAAGACTGTCAAAAGGTTTGTATGCAAATGTGATCCTTGATAAAGGATGGGTAAGCTTACTTTATCCTCTAAAATTCCTCTCCATCCCCAAATAAGTTTAGAATCATTTGAAAAATGGGGTTTGGATTTTTTTGGACTTATCAACCCACCATCTCAAGGAAAAAAATATTTATTAATGTGTATTGATTATGTTATTAAGTGGGATAAAGTGTAGGCACTCACCTTTGTTAGGGAAGAAATGGTTGATAATTTCCTATACCATAAGATCACGATGAGATTTATAAATCCTAAATATATTATTTATGATCAAGGGCCCCACTTCATGTCCAACATGATCAATAATTTTACATAATTTTAATAGATCAATCACAATAAATCCTCACCATATCACCTCCAAGATAATGGGAAAGTGGAGGTCACCAATCAGGAGTTAGAACATATCCTAACTAAAATAGTGAACATCAATAGAAAGGATTAAGTAGAAAATGTACCTAAAGCAATGTGGGCATATAATACAACTTGGAAGACAACTACATGATTATATCCACATGAAATTGTGTATGTAAATAAACCTTTGTTATGAATATAATTTGAATTGTAGACATTGAAGATAGAAGTTGATATGAGAATTGATCTTGATGAAGTACATAAAAAAAGAATAATAAAACTAAATGGGTTGTATGAGCTAAGAATGGATGCACTCAGTCAAACTGACATAATTTAGAGACAAATAAATTAGTGGCATGATACTCACATAAGATAAAGATAGTTTCAAGAGGGTAATTGGGAACTTATAGTTGATTCTAAATTTTAGAATTTCAAGGGTAAGATTAAGACAGGATGGTTGGGACCATACTTGATAAAAACCATTTTCAAAAATGGCTCTATCCAACTTCCACCAATTTAATGTGACCAAAGGACACTTTTGGTCAATGGTCACAAGATTAAGGTGTACAAAAGACCTTTCAGTAAGGAGTTTATTGATATGAATCAAGACCAATTTGACCTTGTGGAAGAACTTGGTTCTTCCATTAAGGAAAAATGATATTTGCAACAAACATCCAATAAAGGAGGAGTGTTGAAAACTAACAAATGGTGGTTTTCCTTCCTTTAAAATTCAAAAAAATATGAAAAATTAAAAAATTAAAAAAATAAAAATAAAAAATAAAATGTTGAAAGGTGAAAACCAACAAATGGCACTTTTTAGAAGAAAACTTTTGTGATAAAAAAATAATGTTTGTCAACTAACCTATCTTTTCAGACTTATTTATCCTTGTAAGACACATGGAAACTCTAGAAGATAGGCATGGATTCATATATAAAAGGTACAATAGTATTTATTTTCTCAAAAGATTAGGCATTTTATATTTCATGTCATGCATGTGTAATCATTAGGTATTTAACACTTTTTTAAATAGACAAGTTTTGGTGATTTTATGTTGTTATAATGAATTCAATAACATCATCTTTGAATTCAAAGATTTGATATGAAATTGTTTTAAAAAGGATCTTTTCAAAAATAAATGATGTGATGTGAGAATCATTAAGGATATTGCTTCAAGTGTTGTCAATTATGACCCATTACACCCCATCATTGATAGTGACCAAAAAAGTGCCTTTCCATTAAATCTTGCATGCTTTAAAGTTCTCACCATAATTTTTTCAATAATTTTTATCATAATTTCATAATATACCTTGACTTGCTATTAATTATTACATTATCATTGCTATCCATTATTTCATCATATCTCTAATTTCTTACCTCCCTCTATACCCTATGCAATTCTAAGATCTATTTTTCATAGCATACTTAGGTTTTCAAGCAAACAATGATAAATTTGAAGATTAGAGGTAGGAAAAAGAAAATTGAACTAGAATCTTTAGATGCGCTACTTTAAAATGAATTGACTAGAGATATTTTTGAGTTAGCAAGATCGTTAAATTTATTGAAAATGTTTCTAAGTTTTCAAGAAGATATTGTGCAAAATTTCTTTAAAATTTTTGATGAGGACCATTATTTTTTTAGAGGTAAACACATTCTGGTGGATCCTTCTATGATCAATGCACTTTATATCATTCCTAAGGATGGTGTATTTGTCACAAATAATTTAAGTTTTGTCAACTTTTCATTGAAACAAATGAGTCCCATCCTAGATTGGCCAAATCCCCACAAGGTGTGGCCAAAGGAAATATGAGAGATAATTTTCCATAGCTATGATAGAACATTACATTTTGGGTTATGAAATATCTTACCTATGATGGTTAATTTACATTAATCAGTGGAGATGCCATGCAACTTATTATTAATTAAAGAAAGGAGTTGCCAAGGTAGAGTACCAAAGAAATCTTCCATATTTTCTTCACCATGCCTATAGACACTAAAAAATAACACACTTATAGTTTTTTATGCTTAAATGCCTCAATATCTCCTAAAACGTCTTAATCATTCCCAAAACCCCTCTTAACCAACCAAATCACTATTTTCCTAGTCACAAATATCATTCAAATCATTATTTGAAAGTACTATTCAAAAGTATTATTCACCATCACTATTCACTGTGGGACCCACTATCACTATTCATGATGACATGATAAGTGACATGGAATATGACATGTCAAGTGACATGGGAGGTGATTTGGGAGGTGATATGGAAAGTGACATGGCTTAGAAGTGATGTGGTTTCATGTGGGACATCATACCCCACTTAGGACCCTTCTTAAAGTGCTTGATGAAATATGGCAAGTTTACCCTTAAGGGATCATTATCCAACATGTATTTTTGTCTTTCCACATTAAATTAGACTTTAAAAGAGATACTTACCTCTTTAAGACATTGGAAAAGATAAATAGCATCTATTTTTGACTTTTTAGCTCAAATAGAGGCTCACCAACCCAAATGGGAGATTTTCCAACCCACATGGGATTACCCACCAACCTCTCCTTATACTTTTCATCCCCCACATGTAAAATGGTGTCACATTTTGTGTGCCACCCCTTTAAGCTCTTTTGTGAAAGCAAGAAAGGATGGTAAAAAGTCTTTAAGTCTCATTCAAACCCATGTGCATGGTTTTCATTCAAACTTGGAGACTCACCAAACCACATGGGAATATTCACCAACCTCACCTTGAATAAATCATGAGCCCACTTGCATAAATTCAAATTTATTCAATATTCCTCTATTTTATCATGTTTCTTCACAAAAAAATACTATAAATACCCCCCTCTCCTTCACCCAAAGATAAGTGGCAAGTTAGTATTTTGTTCTTAGAAAATTACTATAGGTTTTTAGAGAAGGTAATCATCTTGGAGGTCATCATAATCTTGGAGAGAATAGCTCAAGAAATTAAACTCTACCAAAATCTTCAACAAGCATCCTCAACAAGCTATCCTCAATCCATCTTCAACAAACATCAAGGTAATTTGTATTATTTTGCAAATTCAATTTCTTCTTTAATAACCCCCTTTGGTCTTATTCGTATCCTTTCACCCCTTTTCCTCTTTACCTTTAACCTCTTCCCATTTACCCATTAGCCTCCTCACCATTTATCCCTTTATCCTCTTTTACCTCTTTTCTTTCTCATCCCTTTCATCCATCTACCTCTTCACAATTTATCCCTTTTCCCTTCTTTATTTATTACAATTTTTACCAATTTGACCATTTACCAACCTTAACCAAAAATTTAGCCCTTGTCACAAGACAAACCAAACCATTTTCAAACCCAAAACCACAATCTTGCCTTCACCAATTTTCAGCATTAGTATAATTAAAGTAGTTTCTTCATTTTGATTAATTTAGCAAAGAGTTTAACTTCATTGTCCCAAATTTAGTTACTTGATGTTTTTAATATCAGTAATTTTATATTTTTATGCAAAATACTTTTATTTAATCATTTAAACTTAAGTGTTTACAGCAGGTGGATTGGCAGCCTCCTAGAAAGTTGTTGCTTCTAGGATCTAGTTCACACTAGGAAATCCACCTATTTAATTTTCTAAGAAACAATTTTATTTTAGTGTTTTATTATTTTCAAGTCATCATCCCAAGCCAAATAGGATATATCCACAATAACTTGGATTTATTATCCACTTTTTTAATAGGTTTTTCTATACATCCCTTATCACTAGTTTCTTTCTTTTCAAAGAATTAAAAAAAACAAAAAAAATTGAGAGAAACATTTTGGCACGTCCAATGGGACCCTTGAGTTTTCTTGGGTTAATTATTTGTTTTAATAAATTTATAAATACATTAGTGAACATTTCATTTAGTTTCATTAGTGGAAAAAAATTCATTTAGTTGCAGTAATAAAAAGAATCATTTAGTTACATTTTTAATTGCATGTTTAGTTTCATATTTACTTACATTCTTAGTTATATTTTTTGTTTCATTTTTAATAAAATTAAGTTTTATTTTTGTCCTTAAAATAAAAATGCAATTTTTAGTTGCATTTTTAGAAAATTTAAAGTTTATTTTCCTTCCATCTTTAAAATAAATAAAAAGAAAAATCATCCTAGGATTACGACTTTCATTTTCATCTTTCATTTAGATTGCATTTAAAGTTTTTGTATTCATTTAAATAAATCTAAAATTTTATTTTGGGTTTAAAAAAACACTTTGCATCCATTAAATTTCTTGTTGATCTTAGTTCATCTAGTAACTAGGAGGAACAATAATTTTATCATAGCTTTCACATGTATTCACACACCAAGCCAAACCACTAAATAATCAACACATCAAAACAATACTTGAGATAAGTACCGAATGAGATTTCATAAGTTGATGGCAACCTTACCCCCTCCTAGGTATCCCACATAGATTTTACCACCAAGGGGAGAACCAACTTAGCTCTTTGGTTAAGTATAAACTTTGGACTCGTTATATCTTGGCTAAGCACCTGACACCCTTATCACTGTGAGATTGTGAAGTGAGGGGGTAGGCCCCAATACCAAGCCATGTACTGAATTTCAACACAGATCTTTCTTTTGAGCACCAAAAAAACCTAAAACAAACTATAGATTACCTTTTTAGTACCCATATCAAACCAACTTCCCCTCCACACTCTTTAAGGCATCAGCCAAAATTTATTTAAAAGTAATCCTAAGCTAAACACATTTCTAGTGTTTGTGTTGATTACTTTGAAATTTTTTTGGTTACTTCTAGTTTGAGTTGAGAGCTTCACCTTTTCATCTTTATTTTCTCATATGGTCAGTACTAGATAAAAACTCAAAAATCAAGTTAATTAGCCCCCATCTTCTTCCACACCTATGGAGTATACCTCAGACATTGATATTTCCCCTCACATTTAGAGTTCCCCTCCTCCCTCTCCTTCTAGGTTCCCAATCATATCTGAAGGGGATCCTAACTTTGATGTCTTTCTTGATAATAATCAGGTGGATTTATAATACTACCTCAATACCATGCCACACCATACCCATTTTGCTTCAATTTCCTCTATTGAACCCCCTCTTGGCATGACACCCCATCTTATGATGGGTACCACTTTAACCTAACCATTGTTGACCCACACATCTTCCAAAATCCCATCCACTAAAACCTAAACCAACATTCCACCCCCTAACCAAACACCTCCTGTCACACCCCAAGTGGGTTTAACCCTACCCTTAGCCACCTACACCCTACCTACTATGGTATTATCCTCCACTCCTACTTCCATCCTCCCTTTGATAGAAATCAATACCTCAACTGAAACCCAATATCAAAATATAGTGCTCTCCATACCATAAACACTTTCCCCTATAAACACTTTGGTCACTACCCACCTTCAACCAACTAACCCACTAACCACTTTGATGCCACACATAAATCCCCCAACCTCAACCTTCTAACATGTACCCATGACATCTTATCAATATATTCCTAACACACAAGTATACATACCTTCACCTTCCACCCAACCTTATGTGACCTCACACACACACAACATCATCCCAACCATCCACTAGTTATTCCCATGTCACCCAACCCCAACAAAATGTGGCATATACCTATCCAACCCAACAACCCCAAATGGACTTGGTCAAGATGCTAATGAAGAATATGACTACCCTTGAGTCATCCATATTGAGGTCACATAACCTTATCTCTTATGACCAAATTTGTAATGAACTTATCCATCCGTCTATCCCTCTCCAACCATATCCTTTACAATGAGAATTGCCAAAATTCTCTAAATTTTAAAACAAAGAGGACCCCTAACAACATTTAAGAGCATTTAGGCATGGATATTACTTGATTGCCCATGATGATGCTCTCCTCCTTTGTACCTTTCCTATGTCCTTATCTAGACCAGCATTGGATTGGTATAGTGCCATCCCAAAACACTCCATCTTCTCCTTCACCCAACTAGCCCAAACATTTTTAGATCACCTTTTGATAAATATATCCAAGAAAATTTATATTATGAACCTCTACTCCATTTGATAATTCATAGATGAATTTATTACCAATTTCATGGCTCATTAGAGAATCTTAATCAACTATCTTTCTTTTTCATTTCCTCAACCTAAGCTTATAGAACTATTTGCCTAGGCATGTGCAAAAAACATCTCATCCACATTACATGTCCAAAGCTTTCAAACATTCGATGAAGATTTTACCATGGATCTCAAACTAAAGAATAGAGCCATTGATGAGGGAAGATTAAATTTGAAGAACAAAAAACCAATATACAAAACTAATGAGCCCTCTCTTTCCAAACTAAACAACACAACCAATACCAATTCCAAGAGTAAAGCCACCACCAATGCTATTGTCCTCAAAGTTGTACCTCTGCCATCTACCAACTAACAAAACCCAAGGAATAAAACCTCTAACCCCTTCAACTATCCAAACTAAACCAAAGGAACCAAACTTGGAATAACCATAAGCCATTAACTCCACTTGGGGAGCCTTATCCTTCCATTTTGGAAAAATTTACTAAATGCCAAAATCATCCAACTTCCACCAATTAAACCACCTCAATAGTTTGATACTTCTCACCCCATGATTGATTGGTATAATGATATGGCCATTATGTTTTTCATTGAGTCATAGGACATGTCATCAATAGATGCAATACCTTTAAATACCTTGTCCAATCCCTCATTGACAAGGGCGAGCTCACATTGGACAATCCTAATGCAGCACCAAACCAAGACTTTGACATATTCTACAAACTTTCCCTAATCATGTTCTTTCTACCCCTCATAATGAAAATAATCCTAGATCATCTCATGAGGCACATACTATTAATGTGGTTACTAGTGAACCCATTGATGAAGAAAATGTTACCTCAACCGCTTCTTTCCCCATTCCCCTATTAGAAGAAAAAATATTGCCTTCTATTCCTTTATACACCCAAAAAAAGGAAGTAACCATATCCATACCTCCATTGGAGGATACCGTACCTACCTCCCCTATCTTAAAACCATCCACCCCCTCTTTGGAAGCTATCTCACAAGAGAATATGACTCCATCTACCCAACCTCTAATTACAAAACCTTCTATCAAAGGTCAAGATAAAGGTAAGGGAACCAAACTAGAACTTCTAACCCCTTCTTTGACAGACCAACCTAGCCCCTCTAAAACAATGAAAACCTCCACCTAACTAGCCAAAACCCCTTCAAAATTGATTCATCCTCAAACACCTAAACCCACCAAGATAACTAAATTGACCAAATCCCCTCCACAACCAATAACTAAAACAACCAAAGAGGTAAAATCACCAAAGGGCCCAAAACCTTAGATTTTACCTCCCTCAACATTGCCCTCCATTCTAGGTCCCCATACCTCTACCTTAAACACAAAATCCACCATTTTTACCAAATACCCACCACCTTTATTGGTCACACCTTTATACTTGCTCTCTAAAACACCTTTCCCCACTACACCAATAATCCCTAAGTTACCAACCTCACTGTCATTTCCCTTTAGCTCATCGACCACCTTACCCAGACTAAAATTGTCAACCAAGTATATTAGTTTACCCATGACACTATCACCAAACCCATGTCCCCACAAATTTTTACTTTAACACCCAAAACAAAAACCACTAAACCTTTACCACCTTTAGCCAAATCTTACTTGACCACCCTCCCACGGCTATTAAAAACTTTTTCCTTGAGCTTACCATCCACTAAACCCTTTGACCCTTCACATATCAAACCCTTTTGGTTTAATGATAACTTTATGTGTGCATATCATAGGGCACCAGTACATGACATCAAGAACTATAAATCTCTCCAAATATTGGTTCACAACTTATACAAAGATGCTTATATATTATGAAACAAACCTCCTTCATCCTCATTGCCAATCCAACCACCTACTCAACCCATCTGACCTTCAATCTCACCCAAAAGTGAAGAGGAGGAATCGAAGCAACCATCCAACCTAGAGGAACCCCCTTATCCACACTATTCACATGGTTACCTGATCTTAGGCCCAACAAAAGGATATAGGGAAGACTAAGGAATCTATTCCTTAGACTTACCCCTCCCTAAACTCTCAAGCTAATAACACCCAAACTTATCCATCTCTAAACAAACCCAAGGTGTCTATCTTAGGTGCCTCTCCATCTAACCCTCCATACCCTAACCCATATGGAATATCCATATAAAAAGCTATCCTCAAGCAACTTCACCAAACTCCAACAAAGATGAGCTTACATGAGTTAATCTCTACCTCTCCCCATCACTGTCAAGTACTCATAGAGGCTCTAAAATCCATCGAGGTCCAACCTAATGATCCTCAACCTCTAGCCACTTTTGTTGGTACCCTTCCAAATTCCAATCTTGTCACCTTTAAAAATTCAAAAATACCTTCTATTCATTCAGAGGATCTTGATCCCACTCTCTTCATTATTTCATATATCAATCAAACCTAAATCAAAAGGGTGATTGATCGATGGGGGAACTAGCATCAATATTATCTCCTCCCATGCTTATGACTAGCTACAGTTACCTAAAAATATCATGTCTGAAAGCTCAGTGGTTCTTCATTTTTTCAATGATACTATGGCTACCACCTTGGGCATAGTTATCCTCTACATTTATGTAGGACCTTGTACTATACTTGAACTCTTTTATGTTGTAAAAAGAGAGTTTCAATACAATATTTTACTCAGACACACTTGGATTCATGCCATGAGTTGTGTCCCTTCCACCCTATATCAATGTGTCATGTTTGAACATGAAGGGCAAATTATGACTATCCAAATTAAACCTAGTCCTTTTACATCTTGAAATATGACATATCATCCCAATGATGTCCTTCTTCATCTCTTATCCACCGCAAAACCATCTACTAACAACCCAACCTCACCAGCTAAAACCCATAGCATTTTTCACACCTACTGTTGATGAAGCTTCCACTAGATCATCTATCCCCTCTTCCCAGATTCCGATCGAAGACCTTGTGATAACCACATTCTAACATCTTTATTTTGGGGAAAATAGACTCTTAGCCTTAGATGTCTTCATTACCCCCTGTTACCTTTTAATTCACCCTTATTCATCTTTTTTTCTTGAACATTCCATAAGTAAAAGTTGACCCACCATCTTAACTTATTAATAATATGTTTATTTCTTAAGTTAGCTCTTTGCTTTGAAATTTTATTTACTTGTCTTCATATGTGCAAAATTACTAAAGAATTGAACCTTTGAACTTGAACCCTTTTTAAAGTTCAAGAGTTCAATGGTTCATTGTGTCTCAAAAGTCATGAACTATTGGTCCCTTTGTGTAACTCAATTTATATCTTTGAACCTTTGCGTTGAACATCATTTTGAGAGTTCAAAGGTTCAAAAATTCAAATATTCAACATTTCGTGACTTTTGTCCCACATTTCCTGAAGCCTTTTAAAGTCAAAATTTGTGGGAGATTTTAAAAAAAAAAGAAGTAAATCATTTAAATGGAGATATATCTAGAATATTTTATGAAATAGAAATTTCTAATTTTGAAAGGTTATGAGTAATCATTACACATTAAGGTCCTGTGTGAAAACTCCCTACAATTAATGCACCTATCAAAATTTACATCCTATCAAGCAAGTTCAGTACAAGTTAATTGATCTAGTAATTATTCAACCTAATTTCATGCCTTTATTAAGAAAGGACAAGCCATTTTTAATATTAAACACACATGTTCATGTAAAGGAAAGTAGTGCTAGAGGTATAAGATTTTTATTGCATAGTTTCACAGTAATTTTTGATCCATTGAAGGTGAGTTCAACTTTTCCTCATAAGCTAATTCCATTATTTTTTTGGAAAGGAGAATCATTTTGAGTTCTGGGTATTATTTAATAATTTCAAAGCATTTTTCATTATATCCTCCAATATGTAGCCATGAAATCTACTTGTCTTGGTTAAAAACATAGCCCTAGTCTTGTTTGTTCTCTTCATAAATTTGGGGATACTTATTTTTCAATATGATTTAGAAGATTTTAAAGAGAAGGTTAAAAATCCTATGTCAACCCCTATGATGGAGAAAATAGTGGAAAGTGGTTTAGTCAAAGTTGTAACTTTTCCCATGGTGGTACAATGTCCCAAATTAGTTCTAGAATGCATGAATAGAAATGATCACCAAAATAGGTGTATCAAAACTGTGGATGGAAATGTATTATTACATATCAATAGACAAACCCTAATGGCTGTGATGAAAATTCTACCCAAGGAGCCATACTCTGACCTCGATATTACTTCCTCTTATGCTCATTTTTCATTAAAGAAAACAATCTAAAAGAGTGTAATTACTAGAAATTGGTTACTAAAATTCCAAAAAAGAGGTTCAAGACTGCCTAGAGCATTAACTAGAGAACATATGATACCAAAAATTAAAGACATCATGGTATTATTACATAGTGTAAAAGGCATTTCTTAGGCATATTATTAGGAGGATTGGATGTACTTCTTCATTCAGGTGATCTTACAAGGAGAACAGTATTTGGATTGGGTGGAAATCATATAATGTTTACATCTGGGTTTGAGTAATTATTTTGGGAATAAGGATTTATATGTCTTCATATTTATCTTACTACTTAGTGTCTACAAGAGAATGGAGAGGGTTGCCTCATGTATCCTTAGTTGAAGATAGCATAATATATGATTATTACCCACATTTGCAGATGCAAAATTGTTATGAAAACTATGCAAGGGTTAATGATGTTTTTACTAGTAACATGACTTATGAATTGGAAGACAATCTTAATAAGAGAATGTCTAATTAAGCCATGCTACTAATCAATATTTATGGTAATTTTTTCAATCAATTTTCCAAATTTACTTATTTTAGATTTGGTGGTTTTGACAGTGAACCAATGAAACTGCCTAGATATGTTTTTGAGTGATATAAGGTCATTTTAGGATATTATTAATTACTTTATATATCTCAGTAAATCCATTTTGGGTGAGATAAAGTCATGTTGCCATGATTGGTCTTTGGAGCTTGCAGGAAGTTTGAAGTGGCTTATTTAAACAGGTTAGTTTGAGCTATTATGAGAATATTTTGAGGTGAATAAGAGATTGGTGGTATTATATGAATATTAAATTTTTATTATTTGGATTTTGTCTTCATATTTTTCCTCTATTTTGGTTAGAGTAGTCAAAATTTGTTGACTGAGTTTCTAGTGTGCATGACCAATTTGAGTAGGTCATCTAGAGTGAGTTAGTTTGGATGGTTATGAGATGTGTGAAGATGAAAAATGGGTTTTGAGTTGTTTTTTAAGTCATTTAGGATGGATTTTTAATTCATATTTTTCCTCTAGTTTGGTTGGAGCAGTCAAAGTTTGTTGACTGAGTTTCTAGTGTGCATGACCAGTTTGAGTAGGTCATCTGGAGTAAGTTAATTTGGATGGTTATGAGCTATGTGAAGATGAGAAATGGATTTTTAGGTGTTTTTAAAGTCATATAGTACCTATCCATTTTTTTTTTATGTTTTTGTTTTATAAAATCAATAGTATGCCTCAATTCTTCTTGGTAGTATTTTTTGGGTATTTGCAGGACTTGGAGCAAGAGAGAGAATGGCTTAGATAGAGTAGTGGTTTGGAGTTAAAAGTGAATTGGTAACTTAGGAAAGTGATAAATTATTTATTTGATGTATTTTTAATATTTTTTAATCATTTGGGAGGGCTATTATTCATGGAGATGGTCATATGTGGTGAATGACTTATAAGGGCTAATTGGGCTTAGTGAAGTCTAGTAATTGGATAAATGTCATTTGAAGTATGGAAAACCTATGGAGTGGTTGATTTGGCTTGATGGAATGTATGAGGATATGTTATAATGTTAGTAAAATTATGTGAAGTATCTTGGTCAACCAAGATGGGTTAGATGACGGAGTGAAATATATACAAGGTCAAATTGGCTTATTTGTAGTGAAGAGAGTGTGTGCATTCAAGCAAAGGAAAGAGCTCAGTCAAGGAGAAAATATGGGTAATTAAGGAAATTAAAAGGGTGAATATAATTAGTCATGTTTAAATTATAAATTCATAAGCTAGTAATTCATTAGACCTAATAGTCTGAAGTGTGACTTGGTTGAGCAAATGGGGTAAGTGTGTCTACCTGGAGAAGAAAAGTAGATTATAGGTGTATGAGCTTCAGAATGTCATCATCAAGTGTATATTACATCATATTGGTGGTGTAAATCAGATAATATGTGTTTGAGTGGGTGATTAATTACCTAGGGGATTGTATCCTCCTTGTTAGTTAGAGCTAGCTAAAGGTCTAGTTGGAGTTGGACTAAATTGAGGGGTGGATGCTCCTTGATCAATTGGAGTTAGTCTAAAGTATCACGTTTATATTATCCTTATAGGACTATATTCCATTGTTTTTCAAGATTGAGAGTGGGTTTTCTCCCCCTAGAGGGTTTCCCACATAAATTATGTGTTCAAATGATATTTTCTCTTGTTCATGCTTTGGATGTATAAGCGTTCATGTTCATGTTGTTGTATGATGAATGAGTTTATGGAATTGAATGTACATTATTAACTATTGATTCACCCCACCCTCTCAGTAGCTACTTCCATAAATTGGTATCAGATCTATACCTTTGGAGGAGGCTTGACAACCTATGGTGATCCTAAGTAGCTTGAGGTGTGATGAGGACATTATACATTTTACTTGCAGACATGGATACATTTGTGAAGATCATGGTTGATGTTTACATAATAGTCTGAATATTGGCACTATCAAGGTTAAATAAGGACTATACTAAGGCTAAGTCCAAGATCAAACCTATGTTGAATGATAAAGCTTATTGAAGATGGTCTCTTGATCAGCTAATATGAAAGAAGATAGACAGGCAGTGGTCTAATTAGAAGCTTGGAGTATGATACCAAATTGAGGTGTATCTAAATCTTATTTAAGTATGAAGGTATGAGAATTTTATCCTATTTATAGTTTTTTGAATTTGACAAGATTCAATAAAGGATCTCTAAAATATCACTTAAGGTCATGACCTATTTGCATTGACATAAAAGTCAAGAGGATGTTCTATGAGTGTATGATAGTTGTACAAGTCTTTAAGGATATGTATAATAACATGAGAGGTCATATGAGGTGTCAAGAGTGCTTAGGGAACTTGTGTAAATCAAAAAAATTCATTAAGGAAGTTTTTGTATGAAAATATGACTATTAGAATTTGAAAATTCAAGTTTATCAAAAGGAAACCAATATACAAAATTTGGATTATAGATGACATGAATGAAGTCAAATAAAGATAAGGTAAGAAGAAAATTTGAAGAAGAATCTATGTAGTAGATCCTTCAAGTGGTGATTTTTTTTGGGTGTCTGTACAAGTGCATTAAATGTGAATAAAATTTGACTATTATAGTCAGTGTTTGTAATGAGGAACCCAATTTGAGCAAAAGAGGATTATGACTCATCTAATGATCTTGTTTTGATATTCTAATAATTATATGATGCTTATAACTCATCATAGTACTGATCCATACTCTGAGAGAGGTTTGAATATGTTCATTTGAGAAAGAAAATATTCTTGAAAGGTGACTATGTGTGAAGGTATCTTTTGTTTACAAATAATGGTTGTTAGCTTTGTTATGGCATATGGAGCTCAATGTTCATTAGGTGGATGGTATGAAATAATTTCCTTAAATTTTTATGATACTTGTAATTCATGGTTGATCACAAGGTAGTATCCAAGATGGAAATTTTAGAACAAGGGTCTGTGAGTTGAAGATGAAGCAATTCTGAGTTTGCATGAAGACAAAGTTAGAGTTGGTAGAGTTCATTATGTTCTTTGTCATGAAGATGAAGATATATTGTTAAGGCCAATGATAATGTATTTCATTAGTTCATGTTGTCATTTTCATATTTGTCTCAAAAATGGGTCTAAAGTACAAGATTCAAAATAGTGGCATGAAACTTGAGAAACATTAACAAACTGAGTTGACATGTTTATAGTGATCATTGTCCTATAGCATCATAAGGTTCTTATTTTTTTGAAGAGGTGTTTGAATAATTATTCATGAAGGTATGTTTTCGATATCATGAAAAGGATTTCATAAGAGACTCCTATAGGTGAAGGAGCCATAATGATGTTTAAAAGGTATGTTCAGGTCTTTTGGTCCTAAAAAATATTTTTGATCAATTTTTGTTGTTGGATTTGAGTGGGGATTTGAAGGTGAAGGAAGAATTTGTTTTTATGAGGTCATGAGGAAGATATTCATTAATCATTCCCAAGTGGTCTGAGTCCTTGATGAGCATAGATGTGAGTTTTGTGGTCAAAAATTAGAGTTGACCAATTTTGGCAGTGATGACTAGTTAAAGTGTGTCCAATGTGATTTTTGGTGTTTTCTTAAAGATATAATATTAGAGTAAGATGATTCAAGTTGTATTTGACATTTAAAATCATAATAGGAGGTTTGATGATATCTATGAGGTGTTTAGGTATGTGTTTGACCATTTGGTCAAAATGACTATTATAGGTTATTGCCTGTATGCACAAAATGCTTGGTTTTAAGGGTCACTTGAAGATTGGAGATGTATCATAAATTAATTTATGCTCAAGAATATATTTACACCTCAATGGGGTGTTTTATAGGTGGATTCATGAATCAAAGGTTTTTTGATAGAAAATTTTTGAATTTTATATGCTCATTGTTGACCTTGTTTTGACCCAAGGAGGAGAAAGTCAAAACCAAGCTGAAGGAAGTCATGGTTCCCAAAGGTTTTGAGGCTTTAAATTTGGCATGGAAGTGATTTTTTATGGTCCCTAGGTGAGGTATCTAGCTTAGGTGTCTATGTTGACCAGAGGTTGACCTTAAACCAAGGTTTACTTTGAAGGCCTAGTCATTTAGGCATGATTGAAAAAGTGGTCATTCTTTGGATTTGAGATCTGAAAGCTTAAAATTAGTTTAATGGGTAAAATTTTTTTCTATAAAAAGGCTTACAGTGATCTAAAGGTAAGTATATTTCAAGTTATTCAAGTTTTGGTCTTTTAGGAGACCTAATTGGCTAAAGGGCAAAAGAAAGAAGTATACTAAGGAGGATGAGTTGGAGGATCATTATTGGCATGTCTGAAGGGACATGTTAATAGACCTCATATATATATTTTCATGGCTTGGAGTGATCAAGATAGAAATCTATGAGGCCTACAATGGCTAGATAGGGCTACAAGGGGTCTAAGTAGACCTAATGGAGAAATTGAGAAATTTTTTGATATCTTTCCAAAGAAGGCTATATTTTTTGGTTCTAATTGAGTAGGTTAGTATATTATAATATGATTAATGTGATTTTATTTACATGGAGTGCCTTTGATGTTCTGTAGAATGCTTTGATTGTAAAGGTATGTGAGCTTGCATAGTGCTATGGTGCTCATATTGTTATGAGTTGATGGTAGTTGTTATTAAAGGTCATATAGGTATGCATGGTTTATATATACTAATTGGGAGCCTTCAAAGTGGATAAAGGTCTAAGGGGGAACTAATGTGCTTTCCTAGCGGTTAGGTCCAAGGATCTTATAGGTCTTTTAGAGTTATGACCTGATTTGGTTCTTAAAGGGAGCTTGGTCCAAGGGGAAGAACTATGGTTGCTTTGTTATATTTTGTTGATATTTTTTGTGCTATAAGTTTCAAATTATTAGAGATAAAGGTATGTGTTCTTGGTTGTGTTCTTAATTTTCTTGATTAAAGATAGAAGAGCCTATTTGGTAGATGAGTCCAATTTATCATTTTGGTAAAGGGGAGAGAGAGTAAAGGAGGTGTTTCCATCAATGAAAAATGGGGAAATTTTTGTGATATTAGTGTTATTAATGTGTTTTAATTGATTTCAAGTGGAATTGGTGATGACAAAGTGGTATGAGAGTGTTCTTGGTTTAACATGCATGATATTAGAGCTAAGTTCAGTCTTGGTTTCTAGTGGGAGCTTTTGGTTCTATGGAGGCATGATTGGATAGAATGGAGCTTAGATAGAGAGAATTTTAAATGTTCTTGGTATGATCCTATTAGGATAATTCTTATCATATGGTCTTCATGTGGAGTGAAAGTCATCCTATGCTTTGTGTGCTTGACTTTGTTAGGTTGTCTGATAAGGTAAAAGGTATATGCATTATGTATTATTGGTTTTTGGTTATAGTATTTTAAATAATTTTATTGAAGATATCTAAGGTTTTATGATCTTATTGGATAAGTTTCCAAGTATCTTCAAGAGGTAAGTTGGTCTGGTGGTTCTAGGCTTATTAGGCAAGGTGGGCTAATGAGGTCCTTGTGAGTAGTCATGAAGAGATTTCAATTATTAGAGATCATGTAAGAATGTTTTATGGTATTACATGGTGTTTTAAATGTTTTGACCAAGTTTCAAACCGTGTGCAGGAAAATAAAGTAAGTTAGTATGTTGGGATGTATTTTATGCATGTAAAATAGAGGTTTCCTAGCTCGAAAAGAAATTTGTGATACTCATTGTCACATATATACTTTGCATGGGGATATTATCTTTTTGGAAGATGTTTAACATGTACCTAATAATCCTTTCCAAGTATTTTTTAGTGGATTGAGGGATAGAACTTTATGAACATTCGTTAAGAATGTAAATTGATCAGAAACCCTTTATAAACCCTTAGAATGGAGCAATTAGAGATATCTTGATAGAAAGGACCCATAATGGATTGTTTGAAAAATTTTGAATATTTTAATGTATATAAGACTCCTATATGCATCTCCATGTGGTGGTGGTATGTTAGGGTAGTCAGTAAAAGATACAAAAATATGCTTATTTTTAAAGATTTTAGTGTTATAAGTAGGGTTGACTGAGTCAATACATAAGAGTTATTGGATATTGAAGGATAGGACTTATTATTAAAATACATATAGTTTTTTTGGAAATAAATAATCATTTTTTCAATTATCTAAGTCAATTAAGTTGATTAGTCACTAGAGTGGAAATGGAGCAAATAATGAACAAAAGCCAGTCAGAGTGAGAAGATGAATTGAGAAGGTGAATAGGTATTTAAGGATGACTTTGAGAGCTTGATGTTGATTTAAGGGTTTTATTCACTCTATATATTCATTTTAGGTGATTCCTATTATTGAGGTATGATCATGGAATTAACTCAAAGTTGACCTTCTTGGTCCTTTTGAGTATGTGTGAGCTAGTGAAGTGAAAATAGCTTGTAGAAGAGGTTTTGATATTTAAGCCTATTATATAATTGTATAAGAGTGATATAAGTTCCTTATATAATATTATTCATTCCTTTTAATATATCAATAAATCCATTTGTGGTGATCAATTCATGTTTCCATAACTAGTTTTTGGAGCTTGAAGGCAGTTTGAAGTGGCCTATTTAGAGAGGCTAGTTTGAGCTATTATGAGAATATTTAGAGGTGATTAAGAGATTATTGGTATTATATTAGTCTCATATATTTATTACATGGATTTTTTCTTCATATTTTACCTCTAGTTTGGTTAGATTAGTCAAAGTTTGTTGACTGAGTTTCTAGTGTACATGACCAGTTTGAGTAGGTCATCTGGGGTGAGTTAGTTTGGATGGTTATGAGATATGTGAAGATTAAAAATCGATTTTTAGGTTTTTTTTAAGTAATTTAAGACATATCCATGTTATTTTTTAAGTTTTTTTTTTTAAAAAATCAATAGTATGCCTCAGTTCTTCTTGGTAGTATTTTCTAGGTATTTGCAGGACTTAGAGCGAGAGGGAGAATGGCTTGGATAGAGTAGTGGTTTAGAGTTAAAAGTGGATTGGTCACTTAGGTAAGTGATAAATTATTTATTTTAGGTATTTTTGATATTTTTTAATCATTTGTGAGATCTATTGTTCATGGATATGGTCATATGTGGTGAATGACTTATAAGGGCTAATTAGGCCTAGTATAGTCTAGTAATTGGATAAGTGCCATTTGAAGTATGGAAAACCTATGGAGTGGTTGAGTTGGATTGATGAAATTTATAAGGATATTTTATAAGGGTAATAAAATAATGTGAATTATCTTTTCTAAACAAGATGGGCTAGATGATGGAGTGATATATATACAAAGTCAAATTGGCTTATATATAGTGGAGAGAGTGTGTGCATTCAAGTGAAGGAAAGAGCTCAGTCAAGGAGAAAATATGGGTCATTGAGGACATTAAAATGTTGAATATAATTATTCATTTTTTATTTATCATTTCATGATCTAGAAATTCATTATACCTAATAGTCTAAAGTGTCACTTGGTTGAGTGAATGAGGTAGGTGTGCCTGCTTGGAGAAGAGAAGTAGATTGTAAGTGTGTGAGCTTCAGAAAGTCATCATTAGGTGTAGAAGACATTATATAATTGGTGGATAATATATCATAGGTGGTTGAGTGGATGCTTAATCACATAGGGGGTTATATCCTCCTTGTTATTTGGAGCTAGCTAAAGGTCTAATTGGAGCTAGACTAAATTGAGGGGTGGATGCTCCTTGATTAGTTGGAGATTGTCTAAAGTCTCATGTTTGTATTATATTTATAGGAAATTATTCCATTGTTTTTTAGGCTTAAGAGTGTGTTTTCTCACCCTAGAGGGTTTCCCACATAAATTATTTGTTCATATGATGTTTTCTCTTGTTTATGCTTTGGATGTATAATCTTTCATGTTCATGTTGTTATATGATGAATGAGTTTGTGGAATTAAATGTGTATTTTTAACTAATGATTCAGACCCATATCAATAGCTACTTCCATTAGAGTTAATTGTAATGAAAAGTGGGATGGATGTAGGGGTAATGGGATAGACACTGATGGAATGGTAGTTATGATAGGTGACGTTAGAGTAAAAATGGTAGGAATTTTAGTTGTTATTGACAAGTTAGAAATGGGGGTAGAGGAGGCCTTGATTGTCAATTTGGAGGATAAAGTAGACATGAAATTGTCCATATCTTTTTGACTGATATATAAATTAGTTTCTGACTTTATTGATTTAGAATGGCTAGGCAAATTAGACAAAGAGTCAAAAACTTGATCCAACATATTATACTAAGGAACTTGAAAAATAGTAGCACTTAGGAGTGAAGGGGGAGATGAGAGGATAGTTTGGAGAGGTATTGTGGAATCATCTAGAATAATTGGAATGGAAGGAGGAATAGTATAAGATTTTACTTGTGAATTTTCTATTTGTGATACTTCAACTTGATAAATTTCCCCTTGAGAGGTCTCTATTTGGGAGGTTATTGGTGGTGAAATTTTAACTTGAACTAGTGCTTCACTTGTGATTGGATTTCTCTCTTGGCCCAATTGGTCATTCTTTTCTATATCTGCTTCTTTACATTTTCTCTTACCTTAACTTTTGAACACAAACCTAACTTTCTATGTCAAGGTAGAGGCATCCTCTTTGTTCTTTGTTCTTAGCTCTTCACATTTTTTTCCATATCCTCATCATATTATTCTTCTAAACTAGTCTTGAATGACTTCAATTTGATCTTTTGCTCTTCCATCTAAGCATTAGTTCTTGTAAGAATGGGTTGGAATTTACCTCTAATAGAAGTGTATTCTTTAAAATGACCATTAGATTGGAAGGAGAGTAGTTGATGCCACTTGATTTTTCTCATATGATGGATCTAATATACTACCATCATCTATCAAATCTTTAGGAATATCTACCAATTTTAAATTGGCAATTTGATCATTAGTGAGGTGGCTATAATCAAGTCTTCTTATGTCTTCATCAATTCTACATTATGCCCAAATATTCAATTTTATATACATGAGTGATATTACATTTGACCTTCTCCTTCATCAACCTATAATCAATGTTTTCTCTACTCTTAAACTTCTTAAGTGTAATCGACTGCAACTCAGTCTCCATGGTTTTGGCCTTTGGAGTAGTGGTAATTATGTATCGACCAATACTTATTGGAAACTTGAAGCCTTTTCTGTGGGCATATAATTTTTTCTATGTACACACATTACTTGTTTGCACATCTCCATTAATACCAACTTCTCACTTGGGTACCTAGGTAGCATGTAAGGTTTCTCATCAAACCCTCGTACCTTGATATAGGTAAAGGTTGGGAACTTAAAGAAAATTCAACCAACCCTATTGAATTGTGCCCATGCTTGATCTAAAATTCTTTTCTTTTTGAGATCCTTCTCAAAAATACAAATGAATTTGTAGAAGAAAGCATCATTAACTCTCCTATAATGTTTGATGTTTTCCTTCAAAGCCAGCTATGGATAGTACTCATATATAAGGACATTTATTCTCTCACCAACATTAGTTAAACCCAAAAATGAATTCATATTGGAAATAGCATATATGATATATGAAGTCATATAAAACTTAAGTGAATATGCCACCTCAGAGAACTGATGACAAATAGAGTCACTAATTTGTTTACCCCAAAATGTCCTTTGCTTGTCTCTTTTGATAACCCAAATGTATTAATACATCCATTCTTGAATTTTTTTTGAAGTTAGAAGTCCTTTCAGTCTACTTAAGATGGTGATCAAATCCCACTACCTCCTTTATAAAATCACTATGGTACAAATAATTGGGCCATCTAGCAATGGTGGGCCCAGGAGTCTTGAGCTATTTGGAGTTGATTTACTTCTTGCACTTCTTAGGATCTCTATCATAGTATTCTTGAGATGATTCCATAGTTAAGTCTAAATACTCTTCAATCTTGGAGAGGTGGAAGACTTTATCAAAATATTCCTCATCAAGGTAAATGACCACTTTACCCTTTGAATCCTTGACTGATCTACTTTCCTTATCAAAATGTGTAGCCATGGTCAAGATGAATTCATAATCATGTGATGACATAAGAAATGTGACACCCAAGTGGATTTTACTATTAAGTATTAGTTGTATATGAGATGCAATCAAATCTCTTCCTAGTCTCTATAATAATTCAGCCATGTCCACATGGCCAATCTTTATGTCCTCAATTTAATCTAAATTTGAATTGACTGTGAACAATGGAAACACACCTTGAAACTTATATTTCATTACCTTCTTGTTTGGAGAATTGTCTGACATTGATCAGATAACTACAAGTAGAAAAATTTGGTTATCCAGAGTTAGCATTTTTTAAATATTTTTTGGGAAAATGTAAGGATGGAAAAAAACAATGATCCTACACAAGATATGGTGAAGTTTGGTGAATTTTATCTGAACTATGTGAGAGTTGGAAAGTATTGAGATGTAAGTCAGAGAAAATTTTCTAACTTGAATAAGAGTTGGTAAAATTTAGGGTAAGGTGTAAGCAATATAATTTTCTATGACTCATATCTTAGGTTTGGTCTCATGGTGCACATCAAAGAATATTCTCTGAAGTTCACCCAAGGGTAGATCATTCACATTAGAGAAAATTCTCAAAAGGTCAAAAGTGTGTAACTCAGAGAAAATTCTATGAGGAACATAGAGTTGGGATTATACATGTTAGGGTAGTTGTTCTCCTTTAAGAATTTTCTCTAAGGTGCACAAAATGAAAATCATGATGGATTAATCAAGGCCAATAGGGAAGGAAAGGAAAATAATAAAAATAGGGTTCATAATCAACATGAAATGATGTAAAAACTAAAATAATGAAACTAACTTTAAAAATAACTATGCATGATACAATGAAAAATGAAAATGTTAGGTCAAAAAATGACACTTGTAAGAAGGTAAGAAAACACAAGTCTTACCTAAGCTGTAAAAGAGAGAAACTATGAGAGGGTTGAGGTAATCGATCGAGAAAATGATGAGGAAGGATGCAAACCAACATGAAAATGATGAGGAAGAATTTTTAAAAAATTAAAAAAAAAATTAAACATGGGTTAATTATATATAAAAACTAGTAATTAATGAATTATTAATTATTAGAGTGGTGGCCTAGGTGTAGGGTCAAAGAAAAATCTTGACCCTGCATATGCAAGGCTAGAAAAAATCTCCATCTTAACACATTTAAGGTCATAAAAAATCTCCATCTTCACACATGTAAGGTTAGAAAAAATATCTAACTTAACACATGCAAGGTCAGAAAAAATATCTGACATAACACATACAATATATGTAAAGTCAAAAAAATTATCCAACACAACACAAAACATATGTAATGTCAAAAAAAATCTGACTCAACATGAAAAGAAACAAAGTGTAGTTTGGAGAAAATTCTTTGAACTACACAAGATGCAAAATTACCTCAAAAGATCAACTTTCTTGGGAAAAATAAATATGAGGTAGAGATCAGTCTCATTTTTCATGATTAGAGACCATGGGCTATGAAATGGACAAATTTCATAAGGGTTATCCAATGAATTGAGCCTACTAAACTCAAGGATAACACACATTAGCCTTCACCAAAAAGAGGATTCTTTAATTTGGCACTTGGAATATTTGGGGAATTTTATGGTCAAATCAGGTTATTTTTTAGATGTGGACTTAGGGGAGGAATGATTCTAGTGGAATTAATTTTAGGTGAATGACCCAACCCCAAAGGTCAATATCTTATACTAGCTGGTATCTCAAAATAGGATCTTAACTTTAGACAATCTCATGAAGAGAGGGTTGGTCATCCCCAAAAATGTTGACTATGTGAAAGGGATGAGGAATATGCCAAGCATCTTTTTCTCTATTTTTCCTTTGGAACCAAAGTCTTTGACTTATTCCTTGGGATATTCAACCTTTCTTAGGTGAATCCCAACACATTATTGGATGTAATTTTGTAATAGAAACCACCTTGGAGGAAACCAGAACTAAAGTTCTTTTTCCCTCTAATCCTCCCTCATATTTTCTCATTTATTTGGAAAGAGATGAATGCTAGAATATTTTGGAATATAAAAAATATCCTTGGCTCTAATAGGTTGATTATTTTTGATACTGTTAAGGAAAATTTGGATACTTTAGTAAAATGTAACTCAAATAATAAAGAGAAAGTTCACCTAATGGAGGATGTTGCATGTATTCTTAGGAACTAGGGTGTTGAGATTTCAAAAGATACTAAAATCCTCATTAATATGTTGTATAGAAGTCAAGTTACGTGGACTAAGCCTCAGACCAACTGGTATAAATTAAAAATTGATGGGTTAGCTAAACGTAACCTAGGGAGAGTAGGAAGGGGTGGTGTCATTAGAGATAACAAAGGTTGTTTTTTGGAAGAGTATGTGGGGCCCATGGAAACCCAAACCAATCATGTTGTGTAAGCCAAAAAAACAATATGGGGATTCTAAATTTCCATGAAACTAAAGATCAATAATCTTATTTTTAAGGGTGACTTTTTGAACATCATCAACTACCTTAAAAAAATCCTAAGCTTGTTGGAAGGTCTTGAATGAGATTAGTGATGCAAATAAACTCATTTATGAGTTTTCAAATGTTAACATCAAGCATGTCTATAGGGAAATAGACAACTATGTGGAATACATGGCTAACCTTGAGGTAGGTGGTCAAATATTCAAAAAATGGATGAAATTAGAGGACTTGCCTTTGGCCTTTATTAAAAAAGTTAATGAGTAAATGGAATTAATAGAAGGGGAACTTTTCTTCCAAAATTATGAAGGGCAACACTATGGTTAATGCCTTGAATGTGTGTACGATGAGCAATGATGACACTTTAATTTATAATGTGACATCATTTATTAGATTGAGGATCAAAGAGTATAGAAACCAATCCATGAAGATTGGTATTATCATTCTTATTTCTCAAGATTTTAAGCATCTCTTTTAACACATTATTTTATGGGCTAACAAGTTCATCAGGACTAAGGGCTCAAGGAACATCGACAAGCTTGATTCTAGTAAAATAAGAGCTGGTATAGATTATAACAAGCTTATTTCAAGCAAGTAAATTAAATAAAATACCTCAATTTGGATAATTTTGGAAAGAGGAGTCTTAACACCCTATATGGAGTAGATAATGGGCTTTAACCCTAGGATTTCTAAAGATTTTACCATGGCATGGGACAACAAAATTATCAAGATGAAGGAAATTACTCTATCCATCACCGAGGAATACATAGTGTAGGTTATGGATATATATTTTGAGGAGGTAAAATATTTCAAATATAAATGTAGAAAGAACAAGCTCATCAAAATCTTCTTCAAATCTGATCAGAAGCTCCAAAAAACCAAAAAATGGATTTTTGTGTATGAAATTTCCCTACCCTTTAATGAAGAAACATTATATTTTAGCTATTATTTTTTGAAATTTTTATATTAAAATAGGTTTATGAGGTCATATTTTGCCTATTTTAAGCTTTTTCATGCTTCATCTTGCTTTGTTTTGGTCATACTAGTTTGTTTTCAATTTTCCTACCAAAATTGTAAATTTAAAAAAAATAACTTATTTTTAATGTTTTAGAACATTTTATTATTTTATAAGGTTTTTTTTTGTCATAATAATTCATTTAGGGGTCAATAAATTTCATATACATGTTTTATAATAATTCAAATGTCTTAATTCATAAGTGCCTAGTCAAACTCAACCAAGGTTGTTATCTTGAGTAAGGACATAAGTTAAGTTTGTTAATTAATTAGATAGTTGATAAGTTTTTGGAATAAAGGAGATAATTAGTAAATATAGGATTAGGTGTGATAATATAATAATAAAATAAAATATATCAAGACTCTAATATTTGGATTAAAATAAATAACATTGTAAAATCAGATTGAAAATAGGGTTGTGTATTGTTTTGCACTCAAAAGCAATGGAAAGACTATCTTATTGAAATATATACTATAATTTCAATCTATAAATTAATTCAATTAAGTTTTATTTTTTGTTTTATAACCAAATTATTTCTTTATCATGGTATTTTATCATTTTGCAGGCTTAAAAAGATAATACATGTTTCCTACAGTCTAGAAAAGTCATTCTACTGTCAAGGAAAGTGTCTTTTTACCATATTTTGAGATTGTTTTATGAAAATTAAAATTGAAAGAGTTTGATAAATGTGTTAATACTATTATCCAACCAAAAATATTTTTAAAAAAGTCTTAAAATTTAAATTTCCATTAATTTTATGTTCTTAACGTATGTATAGTCAGAATACCCTAAACTAAGGTTTTGAAAGACTAATTCCTTCTAAACAAAAAACAAAATCTTAAAAATAATTAAAACTTTGTATAAGGATGTAATATAATGTATTTTAAGTTTTAAAATTATTTTTTAGTTTTTTTAACATATACAAAGGAATATATTAAAATTTCTTAGTCTACAAGCTTAATTTGAAGGGTTAGAAATCTTGTTTCTTACTTTTCTTTCATTTCCAAGTTTGGACAAAGCTATAAATTGGTATAGTGAGTTTTAAAAACCTATAATTATTGTATAATATTATTTTATATCATAAATAATCCTTTTTTATCATAATTTTCTATTAATAAGGTTATAGGTTTAATCATCTCTCTCTTTAGCAAGTTGCAAGCATGATTTTTTTTAACCTCTCCATTTTTGGTATCAAAATAGGGTTTTGGTTGTACTTAAAGGTGACCTAAGAAGAAATATTTCATTGATATTAGTGAAGAGGGTTGTGAAAAATATACTTTGAATAATTTTAAAATGACATTTAGAGTATCAACTAAAGGTGGTCCTAAAGGAGGTCCAAGAAGACAACCAAGATATGTATTGCTAGAGGAAATAAGAAACTTACAAGCATGTTTGAAGGAAATATAAATAACTCAAATAAGAGGTGTTGTGATAGGTGATTTTATTTAAGGAGAGGAATAACCACAAGAGTAGGTTATAGAAGAATAAGAGGAAGAAATAATGGAATAAAGACTCTTGAAAGCAATCATAGCAATAGGATCCAAGCCCAAATTGGAGGTTCAAGTATATAGAGGCAGTCTAAATGTTTAAGAACTTGTGGATTGAATAACTATAATGGATAAATATTTATATTTTTAAATAATAGTTAAAGATAATAATCTCAAGTTTGCTCGTATAATATTAAAAGGACATGTATCTCTTTAATAGAGTAGTGTCTAAGAGGAAATAAAGAAAATAATTAAAGAGAAAATCAAGTCATGGGACTAAATGGTAGAAAAAATCAAATCAAAATTCATGCATGAAGACTAATAGGCAATCTTTTTCAAGAAACTCCAAAACTTGAAGTAGAAAGATATGAGTGTAAAATATTACATTGAAGAATTCTACAAGCTTACAATCAGAGTGGGTCATGTATAAGAAGATGTTGACAAAATAGTAAGGTAAACCAATAGTTTTAAGTTTATTACTCAATATGAAATTGGTTTATTTTCTCTAAAATTAACATAAGAGGATTATCAATTTTATCTCAAAGAGGAAGAGAAGTTGGCTAGAAGACTAACTCAGTAATCTAGAGGAGGTAGAAATTTCAAAGTTAGAGGGTAACAAGGTGGTATAACTTAGTTTTAGGTTCATAATGAAGAGTCAAGAAACTCTCAAGGTCAAGATAATAGTATAAGAGTAAGTTATTCATATAGAGGAGGAAGGATATATGAAAGAGGAAGAATATAAGGATTTTGGAGAAAATGTTTCAAATATAATAGATATGTTGGTCATAGGTCATATGAATGTCTTCAGAACCCACAAATAAGCTATAAAAGAATTGAAGGCAAAAATCAAGTTGTTCAAGTTGAAGAAGAAATTTTAGGATCACCATCACGTGGAAGAAATTGAAGTGGTAAAATCTTTATTGATGAAAAGAGTACTACTAAAACCAAATAAGTAGGCAAAATAATCATCTAAAAGAAGACATTATTTATGACTACTTACAAATCAAAAAGTAAATGTTGTAAAATTATCATTAATATTGGTAGTATATATAACTTGTTTTCTTCAAAAATGATTGAAAAATTAGGATTGAAAATATTGACACATCCTACATCATATAAAATATCTTGGTTTGAGAAGGGACATCAAGTGTTAGTTAATGAGCAATGTCAAGTTGATTTTGAGATTGGTAGATATAAGGATAAAGTACTTTATGACATTATGTTTATGGATGTTTATGATGTGTTTTTGGGTATACCTTGATAGTTTAATAGGAGGGTTATACACGATGGATGGATTAGTACCTATACACTGGAGAAAGATGAAAAGAAGCATACCTTGAAACCATTTAAAGATGGAAATGAAGTATATTATATTAATACTAAGGTGATGATGATTTATAAAACATAATTATTACTATTGATAAAAGAAGAAGATGTTTGTTGTGCATTTATTGTTAATCCTATACCATTCATTACAACTACTAAGCTAACTTGTTTTCCATCAGAATTTAGAATTTTTTGAATGAGTATGTGCATATAGTGGTTGATTATTTTCCTAATGAGTTTCTACCAATGAGTAACATAAGTCATTATATGGATTTCATTCCATGAGCTAGGTTGTCAAATAAATTGATCTATAGAGTGACACTTAAGGAGAATGAAGAGATCAAAAGGCAAGTGCAAGAATTGTTAGATAAAAGTATCCAATCAAAGGAAGTTTCCATAAAAGGCAATAGGAATGAGAAGTTACCATGTGAATAAATCAAATATATTATGAAAATTATCAAAGATAAGCATGTGAATGAGGATAAAAAGGTTGTCTTGAAGGACAATAATAGAGTGAGGTTCTCATGTGAAGAGCCAAAAGATGATTTAAAAAATAGAAAGGAGCACGACAGTTGTGAGAAACCCAGAAAGGAAGGAGTTCTCATGAAGGAGAAGATATATGTGATAGAGTTGGAGAAATAAAATGGTAGCTATGGAGAATTAAAAATGAATGATAGGAGCAACCAAGTAGTGTTGTAATTTTTTTTGATGGAAACATGGGTGATAGAAGTTGTACAAGTTAGTATACATAATAAGATATAATGGAAGATTAGCTATGTAGAGGATTTGAAATTAGAGAGATAGATGAGGAGAATATGTAGACACATAAATTAAATTTAGTGTCAAAATGCACCTAAACTCCTATTAATTCTTCTTCTTAACATTCAAAATATAATTCATAACATTTCTCTCTTTTTAAACAATTGAATAAATCAAATTTAATCAATTGTGTACACTTTAAATTCAAATTTGATTATTAAATTTGGATTTTACACCTCACCCAACATCTTCCACCTTAATATCCCTTACATGTTGACTCACCCCAACCAATTTCATAACTTCCTCAACCTCCTTTGAATTATCCCTTGAGTTATCAAAAAAAATTACTCATTTTTGGTGACTTAATTAACCATATCCATGTTTCTCTCAACCATTTTAAATGGTAATCCTCATGAATGAGGACTCATTACCCATCTTAGATTATTTGGATTATTTAAAATATCCAAATAATATTCCACCATTGGATTCTTCTTCCAAAAATCTATAAATAAGCATGAAGTTCATCACTTTCATCATCATAACTTATGCTAACAAAGTGCTATCAAAATCACAAGTGAATCAAAATTATCAAAGAATGTTTTGCGCTAAAACACTACCCATTTTACATTTTAATGGAAGAGTGAGCAATCACAATTTTCAAAAAGCAAATTGAATACACATTGCAATGAAATAATTTTTTTCAACTGAGGTGTAAGTTTGTGTTATTTATTTTGTTTGTATCTCTAGCTTAGTTTGAGATAGTTTAGATTAAATTTTTTTAGTTTAATTTGTATTTCTATATTTTCTTCAATACATTTTGGGACACCTGATGGGACCATTCCCTCAGTTTTCATCTCATATTCATCATAGTTGCATTTAGAAAGCATTTTGCTTTTGATTTTTGTTGTTTTTCTTCTGCATATGCATATAATCTTGGTCATGTAAGTGTTATTTGAAGTTACAAGTCATTTTTTTGACATTTTCTATTTAGTTGTGTATAGCTATTGTGTAACTATGAATTTAAAGACATTAATTACAAAATTGTAGCCCAAATTTATGAAATCAATTTTTACCTTATTTCTATAATCTTTTTCCTAATTTTCTTTCTTCCAGCATCTTTATGCTTGATTTTTGATCCTATGTGTGTTTTTAGCTTTTTGTAACTCTTTATTTTAGGCAAATTACAAATTCAATGACTTCATCTATGAAATCATTGCTCATTATTATGAAATCATTGAAATAAATTATGAAATCATTGACATTAGTGATGAAATCATCTAAATTTTGTGAAATCATCTTCCCTATTTTGTGTATTTTATGTTTCATATTTGTGTAGGTCAAACTAAGAAATCATATTAAATCTATGAAATTATCATCTAAAGCTATGAAATCATCATTTTTACCCAAAAAAAAAATCTCAACTATAGAATCATTCTTATCAACTATGAAATCATCATTTAAAGCTAAAAAATATGTAATTATATTTGTGAATTCGATAAAATCAATTGAAAAATTGTTCTAAAACTATAAATTCATATCTCTATCTTTTTTTGCATTCATTTATTTTCTATGTTTAACCATCGACAATTTCACTTTTTTGTTTTATTGTGTAACTGTGAATTTGTAACAGAGGCTAATTTTTATTTTTGTTTTTTTCTTATTCTATTATAGGTTGCCTTAACTCTAAGCCTAAAAAAGCACTCTAACCAATTGTTTACAGGACACTTGTCAAAGAAATTTTGCAAAAGGGCTAAAATAAATACCAAATTCTTTTATTTTTGCTATTACCATTTCACTTAAATTTTTATTTTTAGTTTCTAGTAATTATCTCACATTTGGTTTATTAGAGTTAATTATTTTTCTTTCAACATTTTGTTTGCATTTTGAAATTGAGTGTACTCTTCCCTTGGCATCACATTGGTGATGATACTTGAGAATCAAAAATTATTACATAAATTTTTTGTTACCCAAGTTGTATTTACGTATGCTCTTTCCTTGATGTCACATTAGTGATGATACGTTCAAATTAGAAATAGACACGAAATTTTTATTTCTTTTTTTAGGGGCTCTATTGATCATAGATTTTACCACCACCTAGTAGGCCAAACCCTATATATTGGTGGGTTATATAAATTAAGATCCAACTATTTTAATTACCTAAGAATTTGTGTGTTTGAATCATAATGTGACATGAGGAGATTTCATGCTCCAATAGTTACCTCAAAATATAATATTGATGATTGTCAACACACTAAAACCCCTACTATTATGTTGGGCACTTTGAAACAAGACCCAATAGTGTGTGTTTTTATATATATTTAATCTATAGAATTAGGCCTCAACATACTAAAAAGTATATCAGAGCTTATTCAAACCTTAAGCCTAGGAAAACCTTCTTTGTCATTTGACTTTGGTGCATCGCTTAGTGGTTAACACTACGAATTTACTTTCCAAACACCTTTAAAATTAGGCTCAGTGAGCCATGGAAATGGAAAGATCCTCCATGGTTAATGCCTTGAAATATTATACCATGGCTAAAAGCACAAATGAGTAAGTGACATTAGAAGACCCAAACATTGTTCAAGACCTTTATTCTAGTTTTTCACTTTTTTGTGCAATTGCTTGATTGTTTAAATTAGGGATTTGTTTGTTTTTTTCCTTATGTATGTGCTGCAATATCATTATTTGTAAATAATGTTCTTTTGAGTTTTAAATCTATCAAAACATCCTAAAAGAAAACTTTTCCCAAAAACCTAAAGTAATTAGTTTAAATTCATAAATTTTTAGTCACTTTGGTTAATGTTTTTAGTTTAAAAATTACATTTATTTGATTAATTTTTCCTTCTCCCTATTTGTGTCACATATCACTAGGCAAATGTCCATGCCTAATAATCTAAATGTAAGGGCTGAGTCATTTGGAAATTACCCCTTTCAATTTACTGGGCAAGAGCATCATGTATAAATACATGAAATCACTGAATAAGAAGAAGAAGAATAATAAGGAAGGGCTTACCAAGATGAGGTTATCCCCAAATCTATCCAACCTCCACCCTAATTTTATCAATATATCATGTCAAATAATAATAAATTTTTGTTTCCATCCTTGGGCTTTGGAGTAAAATTCCCACTTGACTTTGATGTGCAGAACATGTAATACTTGATTGCAATCAAAGAACATTCATCCTCTAGTCTTAATCAATCTACCTCTCAAGGTTATTTATAAGGTTGAAATACCCTCGTAACATCCTCACAACCCCATCCCCAAGTCTCTCAAGGCAAAGGGAAATCTATCATACATGAGGAATCATCCCAAACAAGTCATGGATTTTCCATAGAACTTCATGCAACCCATGGTAACCAAGATATTATACACTTTAAATCTCATCAACCAACCAATCCTTTTGGTAACCCTAATTTTAATTTGAATCCTAGTTTACCTTCACATACTTATCCAACTAATCTAAGTTTGAACATGCCTTCAAACTCACCAATCATCAACCCAACCAATTAAAATTTGAATCTTTATTCAAGTTTAGCAATCAAGCAACAAGTCAATCCAAACTTGAACATAGGCATCCAATCTAATTAAAGTTTAACCAATCCAAATTTGAATACACTTAATTTGAATTTGCATCCAAATTTTCAAAATCATGGTCAAATTAATTTGAGTTTGAATCTTCATTCAAACTCACAAATCAATCCCAATCAGATTCTATAAAGCTCACCCATCATGACCAATCAAAGATAGAATACTCATTCTATCTTTCCAATATAACCATCTAATCCTATTTTGAACATTTATTTATGCATGCTAAGTAATCTGAAATTAAACAGTGGTTTACCAAATTAGTTTGCTTCTCCCAATACTCTTGGATCAGTTCCAACCAATCTAAATACCAATCCAAATCTTACTCATTTTAACCTCTATCCAAACCCTTAATTTAACTCTAAATCAAATCCTAACACATTTAAAGAAAAATCCAACTAATTTAAATAATCCCAACTTTAATTCTAACCTTAAACTCAAAAATCCAAACACAAATCCTAATTTTAGCCTTAACTAAAATCAATATAACCCAAACCAGAAATCACTTCAACCAAACCAAGCTAATTCTAACTTAAACCTAGGCTTTAATCCATTTAACCTAAACTATAACTTGCATATAGAATAATTCAATCCTAATTTGTTTAATCAATATAAATTTGGTTACAACACTAACCCAAACCCCATAAACTTCAACAATAATCTTCCACCAACAAACTCAAACTTTAACATAAACCCAAGTCAACCAAATCCAAACATAAACTTTGTAAATAATCCCAACCTTAGTTTCAACCCTAATCCAAATCAAAAAAACTTTAGTTCTATTACTAATTCAAACCCAAAAAACCTTGGTTATAACCCTAATTTCAATCTTTTTTTAAATACTCAAATGTTAATTTTAACAACCAACCTCCAAAACATTTTAGCCAACAATCTAATCAATTTCCACAAAACACAAACTAGTTCATTAGTCAACCTTCCAATTTATATAATCTAATAAGTTAAATGAACCAATTATCCCCATATCTTCTACAAGAGTTTTTAAATACATCAAGGATAGGGTTCAAGGCTTATAAGACGGTGCTTATTCTAGGCAAAAATAGTTCAAATTTGAGGAAATTTTTTCATATCCTTATGATTTAAGTACAATGACCACACCTTTTCCAAAGTACTTATAACTCCCAAAATTTTATAGATATAAATGTAAAGAGGATCCCAAAGAATAGTTAACTGACTTCTATCATGCATGTACATATGTTGCTTACAGTAATGAATACATGTTATGTTTATTCCCATGAAGTCTTGGGGGTCAAGCCCTTGAATAGTTTTCACACCTTCCAAAATAATATATTTTTACCTTTGAGGACTTATCTAAAAAAAATTCACCACTTCTCTTATAACATCAAAAAAATATTTGACCACTTTGGATTTACACAATACCAAATAATGTAATGGCAAAACCTTTACATCCTTCCTACAAAGATGGCGAGCAATGGAAAGTCATTTCACATGGTCATTTCCTAAAACTAAACATGTGGACATATTCATTAACAATTAAAATTTATACTTGGGACACCATTTTTTACTCCTTTTCCAAAGATTATTTGATGAAATCATTGAAAAGGGAGTTCAAGTAGAGAGAACATTAATTAATAGAGGTGTGATCAAAATATTTAAACCAAATAATAATAATTCCTCTAAACCAAATGAAAAACAAAAATTATTTGAAAAGAACAATAACCTTTTTGGAGATGGTGTGACTGATGTAAAACAAATTCAAAACCCTCTAAATTAAAAACAAACTTACACTCAACCAATTAATGACATAACTATTCCTAGTGGACAACCTAGATAAGGAAGACCTAAGTGTAAATTCACTCAATCGGGTGACACTTATGAAAATGTTTTTTGAAAGTTGTCTCATGCAAATATTATCACTTGGCCTAACACCAAACCCTTAGATGAAAATGTCCCTAAACTTGATTGGTATAAATATAAGTATTTTAAATACCATAGGATCAAAGGACATTTTATTAATAGATGTATGCACCAAAAACACTATGTTCAAGACCTCATTGATAGAGGAGACATATTAATTGAAAATAAAACATCCAAAACATATAACTAGAAAATGGAGATATACCAAGATCCATTCCCCAATCATGATCAAGGAAAAGAAAAGAAGAAACTAGAATAGTTAGAAGCTAGTAATGTTAATCATGCAAGTCATCCTTTTGATTCTATAGTTAATAATATCAGTTTTATGAACAACACATCAATGTCATTAATTTTCCATCACAATATTATGTCATTACTAAAAGTCATGAAAATACTACTATTCTAATTACATCATCCTCTAATGTTTAATTCAAGTACAACATTATCGACCATCTTGAGAAGACACCATCAAATATTTCCATATTAGACCTTCTCAAGACATCTCCTATATATAAATATATCTTGTACAAAGTCCTCCAAGAGTCAAGTGTCCCTTAAGACATCAATACTAAAAACTTCAAAGCATTAATAGACTCTTTATCAACTAATAATCAAGTAACATTTGATCTATTTGATGTCTCTCCTTTAGGATCAGATCACAATATCCCATTATACATAGAGGTTATCATCTCTAGGCAAAAGGTGAAAAGGGTTTTTATAGACAATGGTTCGGCACTAAATATATGTACATTACACCTTATAAAACACCTAGGCTATCCAATAACAACATTGGAAATAAATATTACTACTATAAAGGCATATGACAACAATGAATGACAATCAATGGGCACAATATATCTTCCTTTGATGGTGGGGTTCATTATTAAAGAAACTCTCATTCATGTCCTTGATATTGATCTACCATATAACATACTTTTTGGATGTCTATGGATACATTCCATGAATTCCATCTCATCCACCCTACACCATTATTTGAAAATTTCCCATGAAGGTATGGAAGTTACAATATAAGGTGATCCTCAACCCTTTCAATATTAAAAGTTATTAGAAGGAAAATAACAAAATTATAATTATTTACCAGTTACCACTGATAACTTTACTCCTCTTGAGAATTATCCTTTGCTTGAAAACTATGCCCATCCATAAAATTTATTTCAAACACCTCCTCTTGGTGGTTGTATTGACACACTAACCACTTCCATTTTCATTGAAAAAGTTTCCACCAATGAAGCATCCAACCAACCATCTACAAAGCAAACTTCAATTCATCCTTCTATTGAGCAAGCTTCAAACCTACCACCCACTTCTAGAGCATCTTCATCCAACTCATCCTTTTTTAAGATCATTTATAAAGGAATGAATGGGTATATAATCCAATATCTCAACTACACAAGTACAATCCATATAAATCCACATAATTATGGCATGCCCTGCTATCAAAAAATAATAGAGTGGTTAAGGAATTTAGCAAGACAAGATTTATATAAGGTGGTTTCCTTTCATACAATCATATCAAAGATTGTATTCCTTCTTGAATTTATTTCAATGAACTATCTACTTGTCTTTCCAACAACAAATATCCCATTGCTAAGTTTATCATGTATAACATAATGAATTATAAGGGTAAAGGCCTCGACCTCCATGAACAAGGATCCATTGAACTTATAAAAATAAAAGCAAATGAAGTTAAGCATGGCATAGGATTTAATCCATTTAATGCATATCTCACACTTTTCAAAATTGAATCTTCTAGTGAGTTAGAGGATAATTCTTTAGATAACAAAATGGGTTCTATACTTAGTCGCTTTGAATACCTTGCCCCTCACCAACCTTTTTCATGATAATTTCATTCTTGCATTCGATCTCCAATATCCATCCCTCATAAAGTGGGACCAATATGCAAAACATACACTTGATCTTTTTTAGAATTATGAGGATATTTATAAAGTCTTGATAACAAGGGACAAAATTCTAGTAGGTGATCACAAGAAAGGGTTTTCAATTTAGTTAGATGATTCAGCATACTTTGGGAAACAACATCTACATCACAATATCAATTTAGCTTCCACATCAAATAATACATAATTCAAGGAATATTTTTGTCTTATTTCACCACCCCTAAATTATAAATATCAATCAACTCTCCTTTTTGAATAAACCATTCCTGTGAACATTGGCATAGGAGCAGATCCTAAAATTATTAAACTTGAAATATTACTTAATAAGAAAGGGACATATTTAAAAAAATTCTTCATAAATTATCTAATTTATTTTCATGGTCTTATATGGATATGACAGTCCTTGATATATAATTAGTAATTCATCACCTTGTGGTATATACAAACACTAAACCAATCAAATAAAAACTATGTAAGATGTATCGTAAAATTACACTATTAGTGAAAGAGGAACTGAAGAAGCAATTAACAATTGGTTTTATACACCCTATTAACTATTAAAATTGTATATCCAACATAGTACCAATATTAAAGAAGCTAAAATTAATTATAGTTTGTACAAATTTTTGTGACATCAACAAGGCATGTCTGAAGGATGATTTTCCATTGCACAACATAGACATGATTGTAGATTCAACTACAGGTCATGAGATGTTATCTTTTATGGATGGTTTTTTAGGATATAATAAAATCAAAATAATTTTTGAATACAAACACAAAACCACATTCAAAACACCATGGGGAATATTTTTCTACCAATTAATGCCTTTGGGTTTGAAAAATACTAGAGCTACATATCAACAAGTAATGACTATCATTTTCCATGACATGCTTCATGACATCATGGAAAACTATGTTGATGATATTTTTGTAAAGTAAAAATCTATAAAATAACACCCTCAAGTTCTTCATCATATATTTGAATGCATGAGAGAGTACAAAATGAGATTGATCCCTAAGAAATGTGTGTTCGACGTGACATATAGAAAGTTGTTAGGTTTCATTGTTTCACAATGTAGCATAAAATTCAATACCTCTAAATTTTCATCTATTATAAATATTCCCCCACAAAGAATCTTAAATATATTATAATTCTAAAATGAAAAATTCAAATAATCAATAATTTTATATCCCATCTTGTAGACATTTTTCACCCTTTCACATTTTTTCTGAAGGACCCTCATTTCACTTGGAATGAGAATTGTGAAAAATCATTTGATAATCTTAAACAATATCATTCCAATCCACTAGTACTAATTCAACCTATTATTGGTAAACCTTTTTTTTAATACATTTCATCCACTCATTTTACACTAGGGGCATTATTAGCACAACATAATGGTAGTAGGAAAGAAATAGTAATGTATTACCTAAGCAAGACTTTGATATCTTATGAAATTAACTACTCTCAAATTAAAAAAGTGTGTCTAGTAGTTTTTTTTCCTCTCAAAAATTACACCACTACATGCTCAATAATAAAACTAAGATCATTTCTAAGATTGACCCTCTTAAATATATTCTATC